>JALDNG010000096.1:3295000-3447944 GCA_024349245.1 Neodontobutis hainanensis
TGAGGATTTTAATCAATTTCTAGCAACTTACAGTCATTTTCCAGCTAATGCCAAACCGAGCTGTAAGTCACTCTCTAAGCTTGCGGCACGGTGGTATGTCTGCGGCGGGGGCTTCTTTCATACATTTTTGACGATGAGCCTGGAATGCAGCTATTAACACGCCGGCCTCCTTTTTTTCTTTCTCCAAACTAGTCGCTACACGCCGAGAAGAACGAAAAAAAAAAAAAGTCTGGGAATCATTGTTATCTTCAGTCTCTATTAGCAATCATAACAGAGCCATTTGATTCGGGGAGGTGTGGAGGGAGGGAGTCTGGGAGGGGGGCTGGAATCCCTGAAGAGCCGCACATTAAAAAACGAGACAGGCCTCTTATTTACTGGCGACAGTCTAATAAATACATTTGCTGGCAGCTAAACAGGTATTTACTGGGCTCCCTACCACAGGTATAATTTGACTGTTTGCTGAGTTGTTATTTTGCTACAGCAATAATTATTGAGGTGGTAAAGAAAGACGATTAATGGTTTTAGGGAGATATCAGGCACGGCCCTGCTCAGATCTAGGGCAAATACTCCACAAGCAATTCTAAAATGTGTTTATAGGACCACACAATATGACACTATTGTTCAAATCTTTTACTTTCTTGGACTTTTGCTTTATTACTGCACACATCAGACATTCCCATTTTCACACTCAGCGTTGACCGGACGTTATAATTAAGCAGCCAGATATTTCCTAACTCAAATCCACTTTTTTTTTCATAATTTGCCTTATTTAGTAATTTACAGATGCTTTAAACTAAAAGTGCTTAAGTAACTTTACAGGAGGACCAAAACAATTGACACATTTTCAGCTAACTTTGCGGAAGAATTGGAAATTAGAAAGTATACATACACACAGATAACGTACCTCTTATGCAACAACTTTTATCAATGATTAAAATGTATATTGATTTTTCTGAATGCCCATTTTAATTGAAAACATTTGGATTCAGTGTTTGTTTGTTTTTGTTTATCATTTCTAATATAATACACAGAAATAAAGGTTTATTTTTCAAGATGTCCTGGATGACTGAGAACCTTCACAGACAATCACAGAAATAGCTTGTCTTTTGTTTTTTGATCAAGAAACTCAAAATCAATGAACAGTGTCATTATTCTTTATGAGCTTTCATATGTATATTTCAAATTCACCCAATTTTTTTATGAAAATGTTGCACACACAAAATGTTCCAACTAGTCTTCTAGGAAATGAATGAGAATTTGATTTTACTAAACAGACTTATATACTTAAATATGCCCCTTAAAAGTTTAAGTATTTCCACATAATCTGCCACTAATTTTCTTCAAACACATAAAGTACAATAGCAAACTTTGTGGTAAAGAAAGTGGATTAATGGTTTAGATTAATGGCTCTGCTTAGCACAGTGTTAAACATTCCACAACTGAGACCTATCACTGGCATCTCATGCTTGTCAACAAATATTGTCAAAAATCTATCGTGAGAAAATCTTTAGCACAAACATTTCTTTTCTTAGTGTTAATACAACAAATCGACGTCTTCTGCCGCGGCCTCTGAGCAGAACGCACGGCAAAAACAACAACAGCGTCTCTCTGAAGGTACAAGCTAATTGGTCTCAGGGGTCAAGTTTGTCATCTCTCACTCTTCTCTCAGCACGCTTCTCCAAAGCGTCTGCCTCACATGTACGGAGGTGGACACACACCTGGAAGCTCCTTTTTGTCAAAGAACAACAACGACAAGTGGATGTGAGAGATGCAGCGTCAGGTCTTTCCTGTTACTACAGTACGACGCTGCACTAGTTTCGGTTTGTGCGTCATGTGAAAACAGAGCTTTGACACAAGGTGAAGCTTTGGTTATTTTTACTTGACGAACTTGTGCACTTTCTGCCTTTTGCGCGTTGTATAAATAGCACAAATGAAGACAAATTTACTGTCATACCTCTAGAAAAAGTTTAACCTGCTGCAGAAGATGAGAATGTAATTTGATTTAATTGGATTGTTAAACCAGTACAAAACATTGAAAGGCAATTTCCAGACTGATGCATTATGACAGATATGTGGCCTCTATACAAGTGAATGTGTGTCGTCTGCACTGATTCTTATCATTCCTGCTCGACAAGTTTGGCAGACAGGCCGTCGAGCTGCTGTCAAACACAGGCACTAATACTTAGAAACCGCAGGGTGGTATTGAATAGAGGCAGAGCGCTGTGCTTGTACGTCTCCTTTGTTTTCCTGCCAGTTGTTTGTGAGAAGCAGAAGTGGCACACGGCAGTGACTCGACACAGGAAGAAGCTGCTCTACAAGACACTGACCAGACACACCACATAGCACCTTCACATGCCACCTCTGCTGCGCACAACAAAGCACTGCAACCATGGCCTAACCTGTTTCCCATGCACAGTTCCAGGCTTGACCTTCTAAGTGTGTGCAGTGTGACCTCAATACGACAGCAGTAATGTGTGAGGCTAAATAAGTGTACGGCTATGACTGTAAACTGAAAGACTTATCCTGTCATTGTTATCAGGCCTTAGGAACAATTGGAAGTGTGCATTCATACAAATCAATATGTTAAATACAAAACACTAGGACTGTATATTTGCCAAATAAATCACAACTTTGATTCAACCCAGCAAAACTTCACTTGATCACATAGTGCCGTCAATGAGCTTTTTTCAGAATTGCCTTCTTACTTTTTCAAACCACTTTTACCTTCGACCTTCAGCTACGGCAAACCTCTACAATGTGATTTTATCTACAAACAAAATCTCTCTTTCCGTTACTGTCTCTTGACATGGTCTCAGGGTAAAATGCGAAAACAACTAAACAACACCGCTGTGGTTTCAACAGTAGACAGTATTATTTCACAGCCTCAGAAGACATAAGCAGCATTCAGCAAACTTTAATGCCGAGGGTCTCACATTTCGAAACAACAAATTTATCATGACCAAAACCAGACTGTCACCTCAGGGTTCACTCATCAATGCTGATAATCAAACCACCAGATGAAACCAGAAAAGCAATACAATAGAATGGAATAGAATGGAAACCCATCAGCCTATTTGTAAACCTCAGCCAGAAATTGATGGTTTTATTTCTGTGGCTTACAAAAATATAGCAAACACAACACACTTCATAAAAAAGACACCTTTCATGAAAACACTACACAAACACAACATGATAAAAGCTAATAGCGCCACTCGTCACATTGGAATTATAAAGCTCTATCTAATTACTGATATATTCTTTGATAACCTGCAAACAATAAAGAGTTTGTTTATAGAATCTTAAAACATCAATGTCAAAACTGTCCAGAACATAATATAAAACCTTCTGGGGCCATAATATTCCTGAAAGTCAGTAGCAGTTTTTCGGATGCCGACTGTGAGCCCCTATTTAATTTGATGCATATGATTTCTAAAACTGCAGAACTGTTGCGACTTTCTGTCACGCCCCAAATGAAATCTTCAGAATCCCACCTTTGGGTCCTGACCCAGCAGTTGGGAAACTCTAAATTTCACATTTTCATTTTTAACATTCCAGGCAGGGATAAATCTGGAGCAACTGTAGAGAACTTACCATAATGTGTATTGTGTGTATTTTACGATTGTTTTGTGTCAAATATGAGCCGGTCTCTGAAGGTCAAAGGTCTTGTGAAACCCACCCAATGCTACCTCTGCGGTCTGTTCTGTAAGGATGACTGTGTTTTATCATAACATGCCCTATACCTGACGCATAGTCAACAAGAGCTATGACTTCTGGTACGTTTTATCCCTATCATTTATAACATACAAAACTTATACGGTACGTTTCATCAAAAACCCGTGCTACGCGGGACCTGCTTGACCCTGTGTAACCAGGTCAATAGTCCTTCGCATCCCTTCACTTCACCATGTGCAGCAGCACATCCACCGCTCTTTCCCTGCTCTCTCCGAGTGTCACACCTTTTTAAAAGTGTCTCCAAGTGGCTCATATTTAACGCGTTTCCAAAGTGTGGCAGAGGCTTGACGCGTAATTAAACAGTAAATATATGGAGAGAGAAATGAAGTGGCGCTAATAGCCCTAATAAAAAGTAGTAAAAGGAGATTGGGCTGCGACGGCTGCTCTGCCTTTTTAGTAGAGATATGTCAGCGCTTTAGAGACACTGTCAGGGGATGGACAGAGGAGAAGTGGGGAAGGCGTTCAAGACCTGGTCAGAATAGTCTCCTAAGTTTTCTGTCCAGTGTCCTTACAGTTACGGACTTGACCAGGAAAAGGTTAGAGACGTAAAATCTTCACGTGAGATAAGTTCGGCGCTTCTTTCTTATGTTAAATCCCCCTTTTGTTATTTTAAATGGTAAGCAGATTTTTCATCGTCGTTGTAAATGCCAAACCAGTCGATTTATATTAGATTCACAAAATGGCGCATAAACACTTTAATGACAAAGTGCATGGTTAGATTGAGATGAACTGTGGAGCTGGTGTGTTACGCACTGGTTTGAAAGTGACTTAAGAGAAGTTTGCAACGGATTTGGAGACTGTTATTTACCGGAAAACGCGTAAATTCTAGAAAGTTACTGTAAGTAGTTAGTCAAAGTGCGGTTTGGAAAGTGTGCAACAAATAACAGGCCTGCCATTGCCTGGAGACACAGTATGACATTGTTTCAACGTGACGCAGGTTACACTTTACGCACAGACAGTCACAGTACGTTTTTTATGTTTTATTCTGGTAGATATTCTTATTCTGATTTAT
This sequence comes from Neodontobutis hainanensis, assembly GCA_024349245.1. NCBI lineage: Eukaryota > Metazoa > Chordata > Actinopteri > Gobiiformes > Odontobutidae > Neodontobutis > Neodontobutis hainanensis. Next base: position 3,299,745 of record JALDNG010000096.1, read on the forward strand.
AACATACAAAAGTTGTCAATAATATATTAGAAAAGTTGGACAAAAAGCTGGATAATCAAATTAACACAGGGCAGAACTTGTTTGAACTTTGTCAAGAAGAGGCTCAACTTTGCGTCCCTCATCGGTCTGAACACAGCCGTTCAGCGTTTGTTTCCTGCTTAATATATTAAGCGTGGTCATTAAGAGATAATATAGTTGAAATGGTTATGGGGCTTTGCCGTCTCCTGGTCGTGCGTCCACTACGTTTTATTCCAAGTTTCTTTTTTTGTATTATCAGAAAAGTATTTTCTTTTAAAGAATAAACTTGGGTTGATACAAATTTTCTTTATTTAACTTGACGCAAAGCCAGCAGAAGTTGTTCCGTTACACTTTATTCCTGGACTCGCACCTGTTATAACAGCAAAAAGTAAAATGTAAAAAGTCAAAAGCTTTTTACTGGGATGTAACATATAGATAGTGAGGTTGTTAAAATACTTAAATTGGACGAGTTAAAACGGGAGAAAAGGTTGAACTGTTCGGGTCTAAACCTGAGGCACAGCCAACAGCACTAGATGTGCTCGGAGCTTTTCTTGTGGTAAAAGGTAGTTACTGAGACAGAATGAAGTTGAAGTGCATGCGTTTACGTGTTTAAAATTAATGTCGTTTTAACAGTGACCCGGTCCAAGAACCGTCCGTCCTTCACGCCTCATTCTGAGACTCACACATGTTTTGTAAAAGAGGTCATTCAGACACAAATCCTACCTGTAACTCAGCGCAGGGCCGGCCGCTCGTCTTCCATCAAAAGTTGAACCTCTTTTTCCTTGAGTCACCGCGAGACCGTGCGTGAATCGTGAGCGGCGTAAAAAAAGATCGAGTTGTGCGAGCGCCGTGAGGGTCCGGAGAGCAGGGAGAGCGGAGGAGAAGTGGAGAGAGGTGGAGGAGCGCGGAGCAGTGTGGAGGCAGCTTTGAGGGGGCGGCAGGTAAAAGCGCGCCCCTCCCTCTGTCGCTCTGTCGCTCTGCCGCGCTGTCTCTCCGCGCCGCGCCGCCGCTGATGCTCGCAGCTGTGGCGCAGCTTGTCTCACTGCCCCACTTTGTGTTGTTTTTTTGTTTTTTTACAGGCACTCCTCTCTGACGCGCGGCTCTCACGAGACACACACACACACACACGTAATCACACACACACGTAATCACACACACACACATACACACACACTCACTCACGTTTATGTACAGACACGGGGGCGCGCACAGGAAGAGAAAGCGAGAGTCGTTTTCGGATTGAGACAAAACGTAGAGTAAGAAGTAGAGGAAAGATACAGTGGAGGTCGCAGGGTTTGTTTAAAGTGAGGGAAAGGTGTCACGTGCACGCACACTGGCACAGTGTGCACGCACGTGCACAAATGGAAAGGCGTGAGAACTCATTCATTTTTACAGCGACTCATAACACGCACGAGGATCATACAAACAGCAGAGATGAGGTCTCAGAGTCAACTCGTCTTTTAAGTATCACACACGCTCATAGATACATAGTACACGTGTAGCCGAGCACGCGCACAGACAAAAAGAGAGAAATCGTTTGGTAATAGTCGTTTGGCGTCAGAGGAGTAGAGGTTGTTGAGCAAAGACAAAGCGGAGGTCTCAGGGTCAGTGCGTGTTGAAATTGAAGGGGTCACGCACAAGCAAGAACACACGCCAACTAAAAGCGTAAGAAGTCAGTCGTTTTAACAGGAATTCGAACTCTTTACGCGCACAACGAGGAACAGCAAAGTGCGGGCAAGGGCTCAGATACGCGCGCACTATATGGAAGAGGGACACGCAAGAGAATCCATGGATTTTTCATTTGTGAAACTTCACTCACAAAGAGAAGTACAACAGAGTAAAGGACTCAGAGTCAACCCGTGTTAAGAGCAAGAGCACGCGCGTACTCACACACAAATTACACCTGCACCCGCAGACAGACACAAGAAGTCATTTTGTGTTTTGTCGTTACGCGTAAAACCAGTAGACAACGACTGCAAAGTAAGATACAGGACTATGGTCGATGCGTGTTGAACGTGAGAGCAAGGTGTCACTTACACGCACGTGCGCGCAGACACACCTTTACAGTCATATTCAATTGGTCACACGAGTGGAAAGAAGCAATTAGCATCCAAATGTCCCCAATATGCGCAAAAATGTGGAGGTCTCAACTTGTTAAAGCGTAAAAAAAAATCAAAAAAGAGAGCACGTGCACGCGCGGACGCGAACACACGCGTGCACAGAAATGTGAGATAATAATGGAGATGTAAGTTTCAGTTCGTGAGACAAAGCCAACCAGTGTCAAAAGCGGGGGCAGTATCACTAAAACACATGTGGGCACACGCACACCCTCGCCAATGCGCGCACACGTAAAGACACACGCGCCCTAAAACAGAAAACACATTTATTCATTTGGATAAATGTGAAGAAATAGAAGAGAAAAAAATAAAAGAGACCCCAGAGTTAGTCTGCGGTGTCACAAACAATCACTTACTCTCACTCATGCGCACGCGCTCACGGACACGCGCATAGTTAGGGAGAGAGGTGTCATTAATTTTCACATTGAATGTCACACGCTAAACGAAAAAACAGTGGAGGTCTCAGAATAAGCGTCTAATGTGAGGCCACAGGGTCACTTACACACACGGACACACGCGCGCACCCATGCACACACCCACGCACGCACACACACACAGGCTACACAACTGTACGCACACGAAGACAGGCCGGCGCTCAGGAGCACGCACGCACGGACGCAGAAAAGAGCAGAGTTTTCATACTGAGTCGAGGAGCATAGGAAAGTGAAGCTCTCAAAGTAAAGGCGTAATCACAGCGAGGTGCTCATTCATTCATACGGGCACGCGCACACGCACACTCGTTGGGCCTGGGCTCTGGAACGTAGATAATCCCACCGGAGACCAGGGCTGAGAAAGTGTCCAGTCAGAATTATTTTTTTATGTCGAATATTCTTATACTGTATATTCTCAGCAGAAGGAACGATAAAGTAGTATGATGACAAATCTTTAGTCTTTAGTCGTTTAAAAGTATAACAGGAGATTAATAACAACGCTAAGGCACTCTCTCCACTCGAGGGGCACAATTTCAAAATGAGGACGCTCCAACAGCCAGTAAACCCGGGCCTTACGCACGCGTCAGAAACCGAGCGGTTCATTCTCATGTGTTTACGCGCGCAGCCAGCCAGGAGTGAGAGGAGATGTCAGAGTCGTGTTCTGAGCTCTGCTCCCCCTCACACGCACACACTTTCACGCACGCCTTCACACGCACGTAATTACATGTCAACGCTTTAAACCTACAGACACTTTTATTTTTATATATTTTTAAATAAAGAATATGGGTTTGACAAACTTAAAATGAGAAACTAAACTTAGGGAACAAGCACAAGCGCGCCGCCTTGACACGAGCACGCGCCGCAGTCTGTTCGTCTGTTTGCACACGATTCATTTTTAAACAGGGCTCTCTCTCCGTCTTAAGTCACTCCTATAGAAACGTTAATGCGTCTGTTATTACGCATAATCAGTTGGACGCTTTTTACATTTGAGCTTATTTCTAAAACCTCTGTGAACGCTCAAACAAAACCAAACATGTGTTCCCTTGAAAATACTTTATTATTTTGCGTATTTAATGCATATGATGATATTTTGGGAGTTTGATTATGTTTTAAAAAACAATAAGCATGCGTTAACGTCCCCAAAAACTGGCCCAACTCATTTCTATTTCTTATATTTAATGTGGATCTAAATCATACTGCTCTTTAGACCACAATATATTTCATTTAGAAATAATGGCAACAATAAATTCTAGTTTTTTTGTTTCAAAGAAACACACTGTAACTGTGATTCAAAAATAGCTCAGGAGACAAAGTGGAGACAGACTAATGCATATGAGATGGATTTTAAAGAAACAGTTTGAATCCATTTATATCGAGAAAAATTAAACGCGTAAAAATGACAGCTCCATTGGATGCAGGGTTTATGAAGTTAACGCTGTAGCTACATTTGTAGAAGGCTGAAAAACCAAGATGCTTTACGACGCACTCATAAACAAACGTAGCATTTGTAAATAACTCTACGCACATCACACGTTCGACCTTCAGTATTCCCTCCTGACTTTGCTTCAGTCCTGTTTATCTTTTCGGGAGAGTTTGGTGCGCACGGTTCCATATGTCCTTCTCACTTCACACTCGTTCAGAGCGGTACATCTTCGGCTTGATTGGCAGTTTGCGCGCGCCCGGGCGGGAGCAGGTGCACGAGCCCACAGGTAATCCAGCTGTTCGGGTGCAGCTCTGCTCTGTTCACAGAACGGTGCGTGTTTTCTGCAGCGTCTATAAGAGGCACAAGGCAGGAGCGCTTTTACGCACCAAACTCTAGCGGGTTCTCCTGATGGTAAAAGACATCCACAGCTTGTTTTATACATGTTCTGATCTAATAACTACTCACCATCACACACGAATAAACGTTTCACCATCCTCTTTATGAAGGATGATCAATTGTGTTGTTATAATTATTAAAATGTAATATTACATGACACAAACAGTGACAAAAATATTGAATACACTCTAATATGTATATATTATAACTAACATATATCATAAACATGAAAGTGAGCTACATATTTTAATAAAACTAAAAACCTAATTTAGAAAGGTTATACTAATAGATACAAAAATATAAATAAATACATAAAAAAAGATTTAATCTACTCAATTATTAGTAAATTATGCATAAATACAAATAATGATGTGTATGATTAATAATAATAGTGCTTAACATTATTGACACACTATGTTAAATTAACATTCATATGAGTTGGTGGCAATAACTCAAGGTAGTGTTAAATTAACTCCATTATAAGTAACTCTAACACCGGACAGTTGACCAGTGTCATTTGAACACTGGTCAGTCTTTAACTCACACTGATCAACATTAAAGCAGCACTATGTAATCTCGGGTTGTATACTGACTGAAAATCAAAAGAGACCTATAAATATAGAAACATATCCCATATGTATCAAAGTTGTAACTTAAATTCCCACTGATGTCACATGTTCTGACTGGATTCTGACTCATGTTTTCATGAGATGGTTGCGTGCCCCGAAACTCACACATTGTGGAGTATCTGTCAGATCAGAGGCACTTTGTTTTTAAAACGGTTAGTTTTAAGAAAAAAATAACGTCATACTATGTTTGTAATGATGTCAAGGCTCTCGGGTGAAAATGTACATATAGTGTTTTTTAAGAGTCCACATTCAACCACGAGTCACTGGGACTTTTAACACCAGAAGATTCCATTTAACATTCAACCACTGTCACCGATTAACACTGTAATATAGCATGAAAAACACAAACAGGCAACCACAGTGTTCATTCATTCCTCTTCTATACAACTGAAAACCATGAGGGGTCACGGGTGCCTGGAGCCTACCACACCAGCTTTGGGCCTGAGGCAGGGCACCCCCTGGACAGTGGCAGGGCTAACACTGACAGACACTGACAGACAATCATTCTCTCTCTCGTTCATTCTGATTTGGTGGAGAAGCCACATTAACACAGGGAAGTAATGCAGACTCCACACAGACGGGCCAGCCCTGGGATTAAACCTGCAACCTTCTTGCTGTGACATTTATTGTAAAGAGTGCTAACCTCTGCCACTGTCCACCCAATTACAGTGTAACACCTACCATTTACTTTAGAATTGTCTTTTATTGTAATAATATTGTTTTGGGTAAAATCTCTTAAATGACACTTAAGACACTTGCTATGGACGCGTGGCCATGCAGCAGCAACAGTTTAACTGCAATATTTTGTCCAAAATACCTACTGTGCATATTACTAAGGTATTTGTCATTTCCATTCTCATTCTGACTGTTAATTGTCATTGTGTTACAAGAATGAGCATTGGCATGAGTTTGTGATTACCCCATCTAGTTTCTTAATATATCTTTTTACAAATGAATAAACATAATAATACACAGTTCCTTATTGAATTCACACATGACATCACATGTATCAACTTAAAACAAATCTTACTAACTGTATAAAAAGGTCACTTTTATTAAACAATATTGATCTGAAGATTGTTGGGGACTATCTGCTGTACAACTGACGATTGTTCAAACACATAAATGCTTTGAAAACAATTTGAAGCAGTTTCCTTAAATCCATGGCACTTACTGTAGATTTATTAGAGAACGGCAGAGAGGCAGGGGGCCTTATTTGAAGCATCCACCTACGGATCCTTCTCAGAAAAGCTTGTGTGTTGTGGCTTCTCTGCTCCACAAAAGTTTCATTATGAGCCGGGTGTGAATTCTGCATTTTTAAACGAGAAAGAAAACACAAACACATCTCTGCAAACAATCCCCACAGGCCTGTCCCTGGAGAGTGAGCACAAAGTTCCACTAAAGACATTCAAATGCAGCGCTCATTACACATTCAGGCTGTGTTTTGATCATTGCGGACAACAGCTGCTGATTCTGCTGCAGAGAGTGAGATTTGTTATCCTGCCGTTCACTCTACTGCAGTAATGAGCGCGGCCACGAGAGGGCCCAATGAGGCTCAGAGAGGAGCAGTCAGAGGTGAAACACTAAAATAAACTGCTCTTGGACAATCTTTGGAATCCATCACTGACTTCAGAGGATGCAAGAATTATTTTTTCTTAATTCATTTGAAAGGCATAAACATGCTGGGGAAAAAATATCTTGATATCTCACCGACAGAACGGAGAGAAGAAGAAATGAGAATTGTACCATGACTCCACTGATGTGACCACAATTCTTTCAGAGTCTTTCAAACTTCACATGTCTTTGGGAGCGAGCTTTAAAGCAGCATTTGTCTAAAACATGCCTCAGTTTGGACGCATTTGTCTCTAAACAAAGCATACTTTTAATGAAATGTGATGAGTTGGGGATAAATGACTCAGCTCATCTCATATTTCACATATCTGTTCACAACTGAAGATAAAAATGACTCATTTGATTGATTTGATGATACTAACTGAAAACCTAATTGCATCTTATGGGACAACGATGTGAGGGAAAAAAAATCTATTGCTATAACACTGACAGCCCAAGGGAGGAGCTTCAGTAACTCTGCAGTGTAGTAACTCCAGGGTAAAGCGCAGAACAGAGCTAAAATTTAACACCAAATAGTTAACACTAATAGTTAACACCAAAGCCAGACGTACACTGTGCAATTTTTGGATGGAATTTTAACCCGATTTCAGGTTGATTGTGCGTCCTTGTCGTCCTGTGTACGGGGGTTTAAAAGAGGGGATTAACCCCTCCTGACACACTTCCGATAGTCAGATGAAATTCTGACAAGTCAAACCTTCAAGTCATACAGTGTGAGCAGACAAAGCATGAGTTTCAGCATTCCTCGTTTGTGATTTACTCGTGAGTTTGGGTTCTATTTGAGATACTCTAAAATCTTAAGGTAAAGGTGCACCCACACTAGAGCCAGTTTGTCCCATCCTCTGTCCCCTACTGGTCGGCACTCACACTGCCACAAAAAGGATCGGGCCTGAGCACAGTGCCTCTATTATTTTGAAGTCTAAAACAGGGCAGAGTAAAACACAAAGATATGAGGATCCCTGATACTCAACTGTCACAAGGCCCTTGATATACTTAATAATGGCATCTGCACAAAAACTAACAATGTAAACTCTTCACTGTTTCATTTGTCAAGAGGAAAAATTGGTTGGATATGAAAGTACAGTTCTGGTAATGTCGCATGGAGGAACTTTAACATTTCAAACTTCTATAGCAGCACTCACTTTTTCCTGCCAATAGGCGGATACGACACAAAATGCTTACGGCACCATTATAATGCTTCTGCTCCAAACACCTAATGCAAGGACCAGACTAAACAGAAGAAAGAAATGTACCTGTGTGTGGCACAAACTAATGACAGAAGGCCTCTTACTGTCTGCACTTTCTCTTTTAAAAAACAATAAACAGCACTTGGAAAATTACAAGGGTGATGTACCCCTGAATTAATCTTTCCAACTCATAACTAAACAGAGAGACACGGTGCGCCTCTGTCAAGTGGGTAGAGTTTAATTACAGCCTATTGACTGCTCAAAGTAATTTGTCTCAGAGAGATGCCCAGGAGCTAGAGGCAGGCGTCTCGTGTGAACCTGGAATGCTCGGTGGGTTTTGTGGCGAGTCCTAAACTTTCTTTTGCACCTGCCCTATAATTGTTTATTTTTTAAAAGTTGAAAGAGGATTCCTAAACAAACACGAGTCAGCTGTTTCATCCTGCCGTCCTCTTCTTTCCTAATCTGTGGGCACTTTTGTTATCAGATTGCCGTAGTTGTTGTGGTTCTGTTCAGACTCAGTGTTAACGTGTCCTATAAAGTCCACAACAAATAAGTTTTGGTGGATGGTGGGAAACAGGAAGAAACACCTTAGAGATTAGAGAGATGTAAACTCCACACAGAAAGATCCTGATCAAAAAAGAAATGGAAACTGGGACCATTGTAAAGTGACTGCAATCTTCCAACAAACAGATATTTCTGTAAATATTGCCCTTAAAAGTCAAGACCACATGGACCCAGACCAGTGGGTATCGAGACCATAACAAACCAAGAGATCAAGACAAGGCTAAACAAGACTATGTCAGGGTCAACCCAGGGTCAGTCCAAGTTAAGACCAGAACCAGTGCGTATTAGGTTTAATAGATACCACGGAACAATCCAAACAGTCCAAATCCAGTTTTCAATCAAGTCCACTTTCATAGAGGGCTTAATGTTTGGTTACTGAATCACAGGTACAGATTTTTTATTGAATTAAATATCCCAGTAATAGACAAAAATACTGTTTGTGGTCTTGGTCGTAATTTTTGAAACTGAGATAAGTTGGTCTTAATACTTGCCAAGACCGGACTCAACAGCTATGTTGCTAATGGTACCTGTGTCTGAGAATGAATAGGGGAATAGTGCTGTCCTGTTGTGGTCCTGTGCAAATGTGGTCTTGTAGCAGACTGCACCTGACGTGTATCAGTCCAAGTAGAAGAAGCTGTAAACGTCACAGTTAACACTGGTTATTCTTTTGTTAAAAATTTGTTTCCATTTTTACTCTTGATGAAATAAAATGTATTTATGGAAACACAAGTATTGTAGTAAAGACTGTGTTTTGATCCTTCAGGACAGTCTTCATTTCCTTGCTCTTTCCAAGTGACTGTTAAAACTTGACCTGATGGAAACTCTTGATGAAATAGCACCAGAATTGTGTGAAAAGTAATGTGTCATTCACCAACTGTTTCAATACTAGGGTTAGTCAATTGTCTTTTGGAATGAGCTTTTCAATTGCATCATCAAAAACAGCACCTCAGATTAGACACTTTGGTTCCTTTAGTCAAATCGTACACTTAATTGTAAACAACAGTGAGAAGTCTTATGAGAGTAAATACACATGAATACATCAAAGTCAACTGTCTAACTAATTCCACCAACTAAAGAAGTTAGCCGGTGGTATATTGGCAAAAACTATAGCCCATTTTTTGCTGCCTTCTGTAATATCACTCTTCCCAGTCATCCATGTACCCTGGAGCCAGCCACTGTTTCTTCAAAAAAGAAATGAAACAGAAAAAAGTGCTAGAAGAAACCGAAACCAAAAAGCACATGACTAATAAGCATATACATAACTGATTTCCCATAACTGTGAGCTGTCCCATTTATGCTCCAGTCGTTATGACCAGTGACATCTCTGTCTAGATCCCCTGCTGTGAAATAAATGCTGTCCCACTTCACATTTAAAGATAATAATGTATGCTTGTTACTTATTTGTGTAATTAAAATGTTAATGTGCAGTAAGTAGAACAAAACCAGACCTGTCGGATGTTCTGTAGACTGTTCCACAGAAAGTGTTCTTTAAATGAATAACAGGAGGTGATTGGATCAACCACAATTTCACGCAGAGTAATGTCATGTTGAGTAACAGTAAATTGTCACTTCACCTGAAACACACCTATTACTGCCAGCTACAGATGTGGTTGGGACAGTCCACGGTGTTCCCCGAGACTGCCCCCGGGGAGGAGACACACGCTTTTCCCTCGAGTCACAGACACTGTGTCAGTACATGAGGGAAGGATACTCACAGCATCAGCATAATATATATAGCACTTCAAATCCAGTTTAACAAAAGGTGACACGCTGGCTGAGAGTTCTCCCATCACTGCACAGACCGCTGATGAGCCAAGCCTGCCTAACAAGCATGCTCCGAAAACCAGCTAGTCTCTGAGGCTGCTCTTTACATACACATAAATATGTACTTAACCAGCAGAGATTAAATGGGCAGTAATTTCCATTAGCTAAGTGTCTGAACTACAGACGGAGCGTTGTCATGGTTCTGTGCCTCTGTCTGATTGACCCTAACCTTCTTATTACACAAGTCTGACCTAAACTGTCTGAGGTGAGGCAGGAACAACCCAGCAGAGGCTGTCCACTTGTTAAAATTTTACAACATGATGAATTCTGGGTGCACGTGGCATAGAGGTTAGCGCTCCTGCTTCACAGCAAGAAGGTTGTGAGTTCAAACCCTGGCCGTCTCCGGTCTTTCTGTGAGGAGTCTGCATGTCCTCCACGTGTTACCGTGGGTTATCTCCGGGTACTCCGGCTTCTCCCACCGTCTAAACACATGCATGTACAGGTTAATCAGCAACTCTAAAGTGTCCCTAGTGACTGAATGTGAGAGCCATGCGACTAACTGGATATTGTCCAGGGTGTACCCTGCTCAAAATGGGTGACCCCCAATGGGACTAAGTGAAAAAAAGGAACATAAGTTTTTTAATGTAAACGTGTACTTACTTACTTAAGTATATTTACATGATTTACCAATTGATTTTGTAGTTTTAAATCACTAGAGCTGAGGTGATCTTCATGGCTTCTATTACGTGGACAGGCCCTTCATATTTGGACACCACCACTATATATATCACACACTATACTGTAGACAGCTCCCTAGTGAATAATCTGTCTACTGATTGAGTACTTTTAGGTGCAGGTTAATTAATGTGGGTGCTGTGTGTAAATTATTTCAGTTACAGTGTCATGTAAAGGTAGTGAGTGTGATTAAACCCTCTGCTCTCTGATCTTCACAATCTTGTGTGTGTGTGTTTCTTACAGTGGAACACCTCTGTGTTTTCTCAGCCCCAATCAAACGTGCTGCGTTTTTGAGCGAGAGGCCCATTTAATGTGTTTAACATCAAATGTCATCTCTGGTTTGCGTCGCGGTGGCAGCAGCCCTGGCACGACCTGCTAACAGCTCCTCTCCAGTGTCGGAGTCACCGTGAGCGCGCTGCCACCGGGGCCTGCGTTTGACATGCATCTCACAACCGCACGGCCCGTCTCCTGGAGACTATTAGCCGTGCCTAATTAAACAAATGTGATTATCTGAACTCATACACAGCAAAATCCCGCTCAGGACTCCGCCACCGAGACAGAGCAGAGTCATGCGCGGCTCGGTTTTTATTAACACGCCTGGGTTTATGTGAGTAATGTGCACTGACAGATCTGTGCGGTCCACTCCTGAAGCCTGTCAATCACCGTTTAGCACCGACAGCGGAGCCAAATGTGTCTCCGAGCGTCGGGGTAAAAAAGGTAGGAACTAATACAAGCGCGACGGCTGTTAAAGTGCTGTGCGGCGAGTGGGCGGGGCTTAGCCGCAGCTGTCAGTCCTAACCAGGTGGAACACAGCAGGAAGGGTTTTTTTCTTTCTGCAGACTTGTCAAAGATGAATCACTCCCAGAACGAGAGGTAGAGCGCCGAGAAGCCACGCGTGCCCGTATTTCAGTTGTGAGCCATTTTGATTTATCAAACGTAAACTTCGCTGTCAGAAATCATTTGAGACAAATAGCAGCTAAAAAAACAAGAAGAAGCTGACTTTGAGGAGCTCGGTTTAGGGCTAAACTTTGAGTGGCCTCTGCGTCTTCTCAATAAAATTGGGGCCTCGTTAGTCAATCACAGGCAAACGTCCACATCTGTGTCTGGAGGAGCTCATGGGTCAGGAGGCAGGTAATAGACATGTCTCCATAATGAGGAGTTTCAACTTGTAAGTTCTCCAAGTTTGGTTCATTAAACGATCTCAAACATTACTTTGCCGTAACCTATTTAATCCCACATTATTCCCATATATATATATATATATATATATATATATATATATATATATATATATATATATATATATATATATATATATATATATATATATATATATATATATATATATATATATATATATATATAAAAGTATGTGTCCCTCTAATAGCCCTCTTTCTGTGCCCCATTTAAACTGAGCACAAAGACAATCCAAGTTAACTTTTGTGCAGCGACTGGCGACTAGTGAGCTGTATTATAGAGAATAATTTCTTTATACTGTATATTGCTACAATATGAATCAAAACAGGGCTTAGTGAAATCATGAAGCACATGGCTAATTAGCATCAATCAATTTAGCAAACATAAAGTATTACACAGTATTTGTGCTAAAGTTAAAGAGGCTAATGTGTTTGTCCCCTGTGATACTGTAGTGCACGTTGTGCAGTGGACTCCAGAACTAGGGCAGACAAGAGAATAAACCATTTTTACCATGTTGCTAAAAGCTTAGATAGAGACAAACCAAAGAAAACAGAGCGATGGGAAGGTACTGTGACTCGGCTGCAGTGACCACTTCAGAGTCAGTTATTGCTGCAGAATACAGCTCCTTCTGTTTTACAGTTATAGAACTTTCCACACTTTCCTCTGCCTTAGTACAGACAGAGGTAATAGTTAATGCACTTGTGTTGTAGGTTTCTTTTAAAAAACATATGCCTTGAACAAGGTTTGTGAATAAGGATTTTAATTATTCTGGTCAAGTCAGTTTTATTTCTATAGCCTAATATAACAACAACACTATGTCCTCAGCTCCTACCTCAGAGCTAGGAAAAACTCTGTGGGGAAGAAGGAGAAACGTCAGGATGCCGCTTCAGGACAGACAAGCCGTGACATAAATTTCTAATTTATCCCTGTAGGCTTTTACAGTTTAGTTTATTTATGACTATTTTAACTTCATGACCCTGCTGGTTTAGAGCCTGCACTGAATGGTATATAACACTGATTCACTCTTTTTTTCATCCTACTTTTGTAACTCTATAGTGTTTATAGTGTTCCTGTTCATGCTTATTATATTGTGAAAAAATCATTAACATCATTAACATCTTTATTATTATTTGCCATAAGTATAGCTATTGCTGAAAATGTTAAGAAGAAAACAATTTAACATTTAAGTAACCCAGACACGTCCTCTTCCGGAGGGATACCGAGGCGTTCCCAGGCCAGCCAAGAGACATAGTCCCTCCAGCGTGTCCTAGGTCTTCCCCAGGGCGTCATCCCGGTGGGACATGCCCGAAACACCAGGCGTCCAGGAGGCATCCGAAACAGATGCCCGAGCCACCTCAGCTGGATCTTCTCGATGTGGAGGAGCAGCGGCTCTACTCTTAGCTCCTCCCGAGTGACCGAGCTCCTCACCTTATCTCTATGGGCCCTCTATCTTGTTCTTTTGGTCATGACCCACAGCTCATGACCATAGGTGAGAATAGGAACGTAGATCGACCGGTAAAGCGAGAGCTTTGCCTTACAGCTTAGTTGCTTCTTTTCCACAACAGACCGGAACAATAACTGCATAAGATGCACTGATCTGTCTGTCAAGCTCCTGCCATCCTTCCCTCACTCGTGAACAATACCCCAAGATATGTGAACTCCTGAAGATGACAAGCCATCCTTTTCCAGCTGAGAACCATGGCCTCTGACGTGGAGGTGCTCATTCACCATTGAATGAGGCACGCTGAAGGTTCTGGCCTGATAAAGCCAACAGGACAACATCATCTGTGAAAAGCAGAGACAAGATCCTGTAACAGGACACCGGACTAAAGTCAGCAGATTCCAACCTCCACTGTAAACAGTTTTGGCAGGGCGCTGTTTCCCCCTCCAGAGCCGGACGGTTTGCCCGAATTTCTTAAAGGCCGACCAATAGTAACTAGCTGACAATTTAAAGTATGCTAGCTCACTTTTGAGCTACACACCAAAGTCTTAGGTGTTTGGTACAGAAATACGATTTTCCTTTATAAAAAATGACTAAGATGCTAAACATTTACAGCTACTACACTACAGATGTTTGTGAAGGGTCTCACCCATTCAGAACCATGGTACAATAGGCCCCATGACATTTAAACCTGTGTCCAATTTATAAAGCTATGTTACAAATATGTCTTTTATGCCTGAAATAGTTAAGCCTGATCTTTTATATTATTTATAATATTCTTAACAGATGTCTTATGCATTAAAACAGGAGCTGCTTGTACCTATCATTTAACACAGCTAAATGTGTCCTGGACCGTTGTTTGGGCCTTTTAATACCACTTTGTGTAAGGGGCATCCATCACATCACCATTTATAATCATACTGCCATTAAGCCTCTTACGCACATTTCCCTTTAGCCACCATGACTTCAGATCCAGTGAAACCAGGGAAGATCTAATTCTGCATAGATTCAGAGCAAAGCCTTTCGAGAATAGACACTTGATTGTGAAACCTCAGTGGGTTATAAGAGGTTAGATATCGACATTTTGACAAGCAAATCCTGGGAACATTCATTAATAATCAATCATTCTAGAACAATTTTTTTTATACACTTACAATCTTTGGTTGATCCAGGGTTAATTGTTAATGAGGAGAAAGTGGCAGTACAGGTGCTGGTCATATAATTTGAATATCATCAGAAAGTTCATTTATTTCACTAATTCCATTCAAAAACAAACACACAGAATGATATATTTCAAATGTTTCTTTTAATTTTGATGATTATAACTGACAACTAAGGAAAATCCCAAATTCAGTATCTCAGAAATATTTTGAATATTACTTAAGACCAATGCATAGAAAGGATACAATCTTGGCCAATTAAAAAGTATGAACATAAAAAGTATGAGCATGTACAGCACTCAATACTAAGATTTGACTCCTTTTGTCTAAATTACTGCAACAATGCGGCATGACATGGAGTCGATCAGTCTGTGGCACTGCTCAGGTGTTATGAGAGCCCAAGTTGCTCTGATTGTGGCATTAAGCATTGTTATGTCTGGCATATCACATCATCCTCTGCACAATAATAAAAAATCTATAGGGTGAAGGTCAGGTGAGTTTACTGGCCAATTAAGAATAGGGATACCATGGTCCTTAAACCAGATACTAGTTGTTTTGTCACTGTGTGCAGGTGCCAAGTCCTGTTGGAAAATGAAAAACATGGAAAAGGAGATGGCATGTCAAGGTATGGGACAGCAGCTAAACAAGTGGATGGCGAAATATAACAGGTAAAATTTAAAGTGTGACGTCTGTGTTTGGAGGCTTGCAATATTCATGTTAACAGACTAGCTAGCGCGTTTGCTAACACTGGGAATGTAGCATCCAAATGGGGTTTAAATTAAGGCTAGCTTAATTTGCTAAACCAAGGTTATTGAGCTGAAAACTGGAAAATACAAGGTAGCATGCCATGTACAATAAATAATAATTTGGAAAACAACTAATCCACACTGGATAGTTCATAGCTGGGTACCCCGTGTGAAAAGTACAAGTACAAGTACAAAGTGAAACTACAGTTATTTAAACATGTACAACTTAACAGAAAGTGAGTGAAATACAAATAGCCTCAGAGAGTACGAGGCTTCAGCTCCCGACGCACGGGTTCATATTATCTGGTTACTGACACACCTCAGTGACCTGGGCAGGTCACTAGGGTCTCTTAAGGATTGGCTCAGACGGTGCTCTGCACTGTACTCTGCTCCAAACTGGTTGGATAAGCCACTTAATAATAAATGGGTTAAATGCAGAAATCGAAATAGTCAACAGGGACACAAAAGTAAACTTGACCTAACTTTTCTGAAAAGCCACCTCAGATGAACAGATTTATTGATTATAATTATTATGACATGATTATTACAATCTGGTGGCTCAACGATGTTGTGAAAAAAGAATAACCCATATCTATTCAAAGCTGATGAGACATTCTACTAACTAAAACTGTTAAGGCATGTTACCATTTTGTGAAAACTCATCTCACTAAATCAACACACTATTTTACACATCTGATCTGCATAACTATGCACAAATCATTTTAATAACAAAAGCCTACGGAGCTGACACTGTGCTGTAGGTAACAGTGCTGTGTGATGTTCAAGTGTGCGTAACAGTGTCATTCCTCTCTCCTCTCGCGTCTCCACTTCACTCCTAACAGCCCCTCGTACCGCCACGCTCTAATCCCGCTCTGCCTCTTCACTCGCCTTTGACAGTGGCTTAGCCATCCAGTGGAACACAGCGGGCGTGGAGCGCAAGCCCCCAGGGTTCGGCTCTGCTCCGCCTCTTTCCACCTCCTCCCTGTTGCCCCCGGTGACAGTGACAGAAGTCCGTAATTGCCATCTCGTCAGACGGCTTCATTAAGACGAGTATTGTGTGCGGGGCACGAGGAGCCCTCAATGCAATTACGGCGGGGCTGTGACAGGTGGGGCCTCCGATCCGCTGAGCACCGGGCCCCCGATGCATGTTGGGTACGGTGCGTCATTTTTCACCCCCCATCATTAGTTGGTAATGATTGGATTATTTTGCAGATGAATCACAGTATATATCTTGCTCACAAAAGATTCCTGCTCGTATTAATCAAAAGCATCAAGACAGAGCCGTCGGAGGGAATCAGCAAAACAACACGTCTGTGTTACAAATGGCCATAATCCTTCATCAGGGGGATTTTAACCCTTTCATTGGATCTTATCCATCTTATGGTGCATGTCAGCGTTTGTGAATAACTTTGACTCTTTGACAGACTATGTGAATTAAAATGGTTATAATGTCAATTATGTGTAAAGTGTGACACCTAACATTGGGATTAGATTAAAACTAACCAAACTCAATCCGTTTTGTAGAACTTTATATTTTTATTACAATACAAAATACAAGAAATAAAGAAAGTGCAGAGCAGACCTTGCAATGTGATAAGATAAGATGGGATGAAGCATGCAGTTAGGAGATAAGGCTTGTTTTTAGCACAGTTTACCACTACTTTTGAAAATAAACAACCACAGGTTTGCACCATGGGCTCACTGTAGACATCATAGATCAGCTGTTAGCCTTCAGCAGTGCTCCTGAAGTTCTCAGAGAGGTAAAAAGAGAAATATGAGGTCTTTTCAGAGCAAGCTGACTGGCATCATCACACCTCCACAACGAAGGACCAGGAGACATCCCAGGTAAATGCCTGAGCCACTAGGGCAGTGTATCAATGACCACCTTTAAGCCACCTTATTATCAACATTTAGTGCTGTTTAATCCGTTCTCCAGTCTGTGGGTGAGAAACTCCCGTCAGAATAATGGCCTTTTTATAGGCAGAAGTTAGAGATCTGTCACCAAGGCCTAGATAAACTGTGTCCATAAAGAGCACCATGGGTTTGGGGCAGCTGCTCCCCACTGGAGACCTACTGGGAGGATTAGTGCAGCTGTCCTCATCAGAACAGTAAGACTAGGTGAGTGTTGAGCATTGGGAATTCTGAAGTCTTGTAGCATGTTCACACTGCATTTTCTAAAGCACGAGACTTCTCCACACCGGTCCACTGATCTATCCAGTGACGGCGGGCAGGGAAAATCTACTTGTCCTACTAACTCTTCAAAATGTAGCAGAGCCGAGACTAACCTTAACTCTCTAAGCAGTTAGTGTGGCTAATAAAATGAGAATATTGATTGAAAAATGATTTTCAAAGTTTAGATAGGTCACATACTCTAAGAACAGCTGTCACAGTCAGACTGGGAGACTTGTGTTCTCCTGCCTTTGTACAGATCAAAAACAGAATAGGATTGGAAGGATAAGACAAAATAATTCATTGTTCAAATCTGTCAGTCTGCATAATTGTTCATTAAACAGATGCTGAATCTGCAAATACTCTCTTAGAGTGACAGATCTCTGTCTTTGGCCAGTTTACTTCTGGGCGGGCATGCCTGATCCGCTGTGGCCCAACTTCCTGTCACAGCAGCCAATGGACGTTGAGCCTGCCCCCTGTAAAAACAAGGTCAGGACGGCTCAGAAACAATAATAAAAATATAAATCTTAAACGCAACTCGTGAATTAGAAAAACAGAAAAAGCAGCAAAAAGGTAGTTTATATTTAAATAAATATTTTCACATTCATGAAAATATTTTCTTTGTTTATGATTATATGGATACAGTTTCAATTCTTGTAACAATTTTACCTCGCATTTTTAAAATAGCCTTTCTTACAACATTTAATTAAACTTAAATCTTTACAATATACAGTGAAACCTTGGGCTCATTTTAAATCTGCTTCACCAGGAGGCCTTTTGCTGGAACCAAACCCTTAAAGCCCTGCACATGCTCCCTCAGTCCACCCCCAGCCACACATTCCTTTCATCCATCCAAATTCCACACGAGCGAAACTGCCCCTCGGTGGAAACATATCATAGCCATCCACGGCTCTTGGAAGCCTCCTATTGGACGTCCAACCCCTGCCAAGCATCTGGGTTGGCCGAGCGCCCCCAGGGAGAACGTGGCTTATGTCTCCACGGGCCAGTAAGCCTCAGGGCCTGCAGCTCTGGGAAACCAAACCGGGGGAGCACCTTGGCATTGGTGCCCCTCCTTTCGCCTTAGGAGCGCTGACGCTAAAAGGAGGCTAATGGTGGCCAACTGAGCAGCCGGTGGGAAAGCAGCGTGTCTGTAGGTTCATCTGGATCGGCGTCGATAAGATGTGCTGCTCTTCGTCCTCTGCCTATCACAGCCGTGCACCAGTGTGAGTGCGTCTGAGTGAGTGCGTGGAGCTGGCAGAGCAACTCCAGAATGCCAGCAGTGACTGATGCCGCGGCAGACATTCCTTTCAGAGCGAACAGAGCCACGGTCAGCAGCCTGCCAGCTCCTCTTCTTCTTCTACTGTGGGGCCCCAGGACAGAACCCCTCCTCCCCCCAAACCTTCGACAAGACAGTGATGGCACGAGCTCCCCAACACTGTGTCAAACTGGGAGCACAAACAAAGTAAAAGGATGTGTTTGGTGTCAACTTTGCTACTTTTATTTTGGGTTTTGGTGCCACAACAGTTGTTGTTTGTGTCCAGCTTTGAATAAGAATGGACAGAGCCAAACCTAAAAGTCAATACAACACAGGTTACTGTTGTAAAAAATGACTGACTACACAAGGTTTGGCACTAATTAATATAAATTGAAAATTCACAATGGACAACACCAGCAAAGATTCAAATTTAGCTGACTTTGGAAAAATAATCATCGACTTCTACTGTACATGTGTGCTGTTACAGAGTGTAGAGAAAATACTGTATGCTCTGTCACTCCTCGTTGTGTATTAGTTAAGCTAGTCTGTCTGCCAAAATGCTGAACTTTGTTTTAATAGAAAGAGTCGGTTAAACATACATTATCTAAAACAATCTCTGAGGGGTTTACCTTCAAGCTGCTGCTCAGCACCTTCCCCAAATATTGCACTCCTATTAAACACTTACTATGACTGAGTTCATTATATACTCACGGCTGCTGCAGTCTTTGATAAGACCACATCCAGTCAGTCCACTCTGCTTCTCGTAACAGATCAGAAAAGAGCTTTGACTGTAACCGCTGTGGCTGGATATGTAACTAGGCTTGGTCCAAGTTCCTCTTCTTCGCTTAGGTGCCTTGTAAAGGAGTGGTTTTGGAAAAAAACAACCCAATTCTATATTGCCTGTGTTTGACTTAAAGTCACCGATGAATGTGCGAGTTTGTACATGCGTGGTTGATGAGCAGGCTGTGATTTTGACTGATTTGTGAAAAGAATCAATCACAAGAATTTAAAAACATGATTACTCATGCCAGAGGCACAGCTCTCAACCTGAAGAAGCCATTTAGAGCCCAGCCTCAGGTCACATGACTGTTAAACATTTATAGACCTAGATACACACTCATATTATTATTATTATTTTATAAACTAAGAGGCCACCCTATCAACCAGGCAAATTATACTGAACAAAGATTTTAACCCCTTTTTCCCCCTTTCCCCCTTTTTTCATGAGCTGAACTCAAAGATCTAAGACTTTTTCTATGAACACAAAAGGCCTATTTCTCTTAAATATTGTTGACAGATCTGTCCAAGTCTGTGTTAGTTAGCACTTCTCCCTCACCTCACAGTTGGGGCATATCAAGATACTGATTAGAGAGCATGATTATTGCACAGGTGTGCCTTAGGCTGGCCACAATAAAAGGCCACTCTAAAATGTCTTAGATCTTTGAGTTCAGCTCATGAAAAATGGGGACAAAATCAAAAGTGTTGCAAATTTTTGTTCGGTGTATATTAAAAAAAATCTGAATTTTACATTTAAAATTCATATATTTAAAGAAACCCTTGGTATCTCTGTAGAGCTGTGAACATGTTCATGTGAAAGTGTTCAATATCCTGAGATATTCGGTAGAATAGATTAGATGAATGGAAGGAATGCACCAAGACTAACAACCAGAAAGAAGTGTGGAGATTACTGTTGAAAGGTAAAGTTAAGATCTTTATTCCAGAGGTGGATCTCATTATTATTATTAAAGCCTTTTTTGTCACATGTGACATGCTGCTGTTTAGATGGAGAAAAAATTACATTCTTTATAAACCCAGTCTACACATCTACTTTAGATATCACTCTGTCATCAAATCTTCATGCTTGAATGATATGTGCTTTTAATGCTGTTAGAGATGAATTGTTGACACACCAGCTCAGTCTCATCAGGGACTTGTCAGTGAGCTGTGTTTCTATCCTCTATCTGGATGTTAACTTGCTCTGTTTAGCCGTTCAGTGCAAGTTTCCACAGAGATCTACCTGAATAGAAAGTAAACCAGTTTTGTCCCACTGAAAACCTACTGTTTATTTTTCTGCACATTATTAATGATATTTGATCTGTATGATATTCACTATAGTGGCAGGAGGCGGGAGAGTGAGCAGGGTGGCAGTGTGAGCATCTCCAGAGTCCAGAGGCCAGATCCCTCTTTTTTTGTTTAGTTCTTGGCAAAAAGAGACAGCAATCATGAGGACACTGGATGCCAATAAGCTCCAAGTGCCTGCAGTATGTGTCCAGTAATAGAAATATGTTGTGGCTCAGTGGTAGCGCAGTCGTCAAATAACCGGAAAGGTTGCGTTTCAGTGGTTCAATTCCCACTCTCCCCACAGTTCATACTGTCGTTGTGTCCTTGGGCATAACACTTAACCCGCCTTCCTCCAGTGGTGTTCCAGCTGTAACACTGGTGAATGGAAGTTTAATGTAAGTCGCTTTGGATAAAAGCTAAATGACTAAAAAATAAAATATAAAAGAGCATAACTCCACTTCTGAGACATGGTGGCCCATGTGACACTCTTCAGACAGAGCTCTCCGTCTCATGTGCAGATTATTCTGAGGTTAGGGGAGTATTCACTCGCCTCAGCCCCTCGTGCTCCACCAGGGCTTAAGTGATGACACAGAATGATTATAGCACAGTTAAATACCTGCTCTAATGAGCCAATTAGCCCCATTGACACCAGTGGATGTCTCGGAGGTGGAGCGAGTGCCACGTACACGCTCCTTAATCACGAGCGATAACAGCGTTTAGCCTTCAGACGCTAATCCTGACTGCCGGCTCTCCACGGCTCTCACTGTCATTTGTCTGTGCTCACGCTGACAAACTTCCCATCTGATTCATTCTGGGTTCCACTCGTCCTGCTACATTGCTACAACGACACTGAGGCCTTACTGCTCTTATGACTGCATGGTTTCAGGATGAGCTTTTCCTTTGTTGTTGTGGTTTGAAACAGATTTCACAATATTGTACATTCATTTGCTCTATTAGTGTTTTATTATTATTATTATTATTAGTGCAAAATGTCCCATTCAGGTCAGGACCACTCCAAAGAACGTTTAAACAGAACATCCACATCTTCAGAAGGATCTGAGGAGCCCAAATGTGTGGTTAGAGCTCCAAATGTTTAGAACAGAACTTAGAAGAACTAATGCTGTTTTGAGGAGAAGAATGTTCACAACACACTTATTTAACATTTTGTAAATGAATAAACATTGATGTAGCTGGAGTAAGACTCTGGAACTCTTTGGAATACAATATGAAGACCTCTTCTAGTGAATTTCAGATTAAAATCAGTCTAGAAAAATTGCTTCAGTAACTGTGTTGTTACCATGTAGACACGTGTGGTTGTTGTGTTGCCATGTGCCGATTCAGACCATGTACTTTGGTTTTTGTATGTTTTTGAAGGAAGGGGCAAATGTTATAAGATCTTCTTCTTTCTGCTCCTTTTTAATTGTGTAAAAAAAAAAGTGACCCAAGCATATGGGTATTTGTGAATCTGATTGAAATATAGTATAAATAAATAAATTCAATAAAAAAAAACATACACACAGTAGCTGGATTATTGCAAAATTTGTGAAAAACTCACAAAAATTCATCTTTTAACAGGACCGACTATGATTTGTCCAATGATGTGTCAGGACTGACAGTTCTGGGTCTGTTTTAGTTTTGAAGATGTAGAGACAGTTTAATACATTACTAACCTGAACAACATGGAGCTGCTCTGATTGGATGAAACTGTGGTCACTCACAGATGATAAATCCAATCACCAGCCAGGTATTCATTTACCTGTTCTGTCAAGAACCTGCTGTTCACAAACGCTGTCTATTGAAACCCTCCCAGATGTTTTGGTGACACAGACACAGACCATCTGGCAGAGACAGGTTAGTGTCCCGCCTTTTACACATTGTGTTACACACTGAGGCCAAAGCAATAAAAAAAATATAAAAACAAAACAAAACCCAAAAGCACTAAAGCTACACTCACACAAATCAGTCTTTCTGGGAGAAGTATGGTTGAGGCAATAGGGAGAATTATACAATTTTTATGCTGTCATTTTTAACTTACTTATCTTTACCTGCTAAATGTGGCTCATTGGCTCTAAAACTGCTGTGATTGTTTAAGGATGTATGCACTCAGGTGCCATTCTCAAGCCTGATATTTTCTTATGCTCTTTCAAAATAAACTAAACTTAGTTGTTTTTTAATAATAAATCTGTCATTTAGTATTTTGGTTAGGATCACTTAACTTGACACACTTTTTGTTCCAAACCCACCAGTTGAAAATCTGCAAATGTCAAAACACGAGCAACCGCCCCAATTATTCTTTTAAATATCGATTCTATATTCTGTTGTCTGAAGTCTGTTGACTTATATTTAAACTTCTTCTAATCTTTTTGAAGGGGTGTCCATTTTCAAACAAGCCCCTTTGTTTTGTGTGATAAAAGTGAAATGTTTTCTCACTGTCCTCGGTAGTCGCTGATGCTGAAGCCCAAGGTGGGCTTAGAAAAAACAATAAGCAAGAAGCAAACAGTGGCAGAAGTGTACAGTCTGTCAGTTAGTTTCCATTTTTTTCTACAACAAATGAAACTGAAACAGACATTTTAACAGTGTTTCTCTGAGCATTTCACTGAACGCTTCACGTAACTTTTAGGCGTTTTATTGAAAATACGTGCCACAACAAAGAGAGTGAAAGACCAGGCCAGTTGAGTCATGTTCTACTGATTTTAATGGAGTTACTGTAAAAAAGCAGTAGTTCTCAGGCTCACAGCAGCAGCGTGAGAGAACAGACATGAAACCAAATCTGGCTGATATTAATAAAAATGAATAAAATTACATTCAGTTTGTCCAAAGGTGGTTTCCAAGAATCCAGGTTTGCACACCCAGCATTTCTCAAAAAAAGCTCACGTTATTGTAAATGTCACATTCAGAGAAACGGGCTGGTGTTTGTGTGAGAGCAGGCAGGAAGCAGGCAAGTTCTACTGCACTGAAGTTTGATGTGAACAAAACCCATCGTAGATGTAGATCTAGATAAAGACAGATAAGGTCTGATAAGTCTATGTTGTCAGCCACAATTCGAAGAAACACTCATTAATGTAGAGTATGCATCTGGAAAAGCACACTCAAATTGTATTTAGGGTAAAGATCTTGCAGTAATATGTGCTTGAAGAACATAAAAAGGTTGTGAAATTTTAGTTTGGAAATAGCAGTCACCTACACCCCAAGGAAAAGCCCAGGACTATCAGGGTTGTCCAGGAAAGTTAGAAAGGTTTATCTATAAAAATTTAGCAATAATGAGAAAATTAAAGCAAAACAAATCTGTGCACCGACTGTGTGTCCTGTGTCCTTCGTCCTTCCATTAATTGATCTTCATTGCCGCAAGTCAATAAATGTGGGTTTAAAAGGTTTCTCTGAGTGTCAGCCCTGTGATTAACTGGTGGTTGTCCAGGATGTACCCTGCCTGATGTCCAAACCAGCTGGGATAGGAAGAACAGGCTCAGCACATAAAACCCAATACACAATCAACTCCAGCGTTACAATAAATGAGTGTTATTCCACAGGCACAAACACAACGGTCCTGAGCTTCAACTCTGGTCTGGGCTGTGTTGAGTTTGCACGTTCTCCCTGTGCTCAGGTGAGTTTAAATAAATATCATGTCAATGCATTGCCAATATTTATCTGTGGGTCATTTTGCTTTATAATTAAATTTATTGAATTGAATAAACATTTTTAAGTTGTTATTAAGCAGACGCAGTGCTGGATAAAATAAGATAAGCTTTATTTGTCACATGCACAGTTATACATTGTAAAATACAGAGTGAAATGTACCTAAAGCCAGTAGGAAAAACACAGAAAACACTGCACCAATATAAAACTGTTGCTGTATAAAATGTAAATGATAAAATACGCTGTATGTGTAAACTAGACATTAAGGTGTAAATTGAAGCGGGAGGGCGTATGGGTTTTAGTTGGATGGCTTGTGGATTAAAACTCTTCTTTGACCTTGACGTTCCTCGGAGAGCGGAACAGTGCTGGCCTGAGGGTAACAGGGAGAAGAGAGTGTGTCGGCGGTGGGTGGGCTGCTTGTGGTGCTTAGCCTTTATAATATAATATATGTTTCTGCAATAATCACATAAACAAAAATGTTTATTTAAATCCACATCAGAAGGTAACCAATAACAAACTTGAAAATACAATTCTGTGTTCTATGTTATTTATTCCTTCAGGTCATGTTTGTAAATGAGAACTGGTTTGCAAACATTTTACCTGGATAAATAAATAAAAATCAAAAAACAGCTTCTCTGGAAAAACATCAAGGGAATTAGTGCCTCGAGTGGCTCGTGTCTGAATCGATGTCACCCAGGCTGCCTCCATCTCCTCTGGAGACTGGCTCACTCTAAGCTTGCTCCTCAATTGAGTTAAAAAAAGGGAATAACGGATGTATCGAACACAGAAAACTGTGTTTATGTTACGCAAACAGAGTGATGCTGAAAATGTGTGTATAGTGATGAGTCAAGTTTTAAAATGTATTTGAGTCTAAGCAATTACAAAAACAAACGTATTACAAAATGCTATTGGCTAACTATTTTCTCAAATAAAAGAAAAATATTTGCACCTTATTATTGTTTTGCAGACATTTATGAACAATAGAGTATATTTTTACAATCGTTTTATTTTTTGAGCTTGCCTTATTCTTATGATTAACTGTTACATTTCAGGACAAATAGTGCTAAATGTTATTAAAAAAACAAACAACGAATGGACCTACATAACTTCAATAAGGTTTGTTTTCTTCTATTTTTGACACAGCGTCACTGATTACATAACTGTCCCTGTTCTCTTCAGGGGTTACCTGTACTAAACCCACCTGTCCGATCCGATCCGTACCGCTTGGATAAGTGTGGCTGTAAATGTCTTGATTTCAGTGACATGGACAGCCATGCCATTTCATTTTGTACAGAATGCAGGTCTGGTCCTGACGCGTTCATCGGTTAATGCAGTGTCCAGATGGTGTAATTAAACATCACACTGTGGTCCCTAAAGAAACAGAGCCACACAAGCAGGAGCGGGGGACGTCCCAGTGGAGCAGCCGTGAGTGTCTGCGGCCCACGTCTGCCTGCCTCTCCAAGTGCTCACAGGGGACGGCCAATTAGCAGTTCCCATGGAGAGGAGGCGCAGCGGCCCTAATACGAGATATACGGGGAAGGAAATCAATTAAACCTGCGCTGACCTCCGCAAACAACAGGGAGGGGTCCCAGCAGCAGTGGGACAGGAGACAGGACGGGGGTGTGACTGTTCAGTTTTTATTATTGTGCTCAACATTAGAAGACATATGTCAAACACAAGCCCAGAATCAAAAGTAGATAAAATGTGTGTCCTTTGTTGAAAATCAAAAAAAAAAGGACTAAAGATTTTACTTGTTTATTGGAACAAAGAGTATGTACGTTCACTAAAAGGTCAAAACAAACGAGACTGTAATCTAAAGAGCCCTTGACATATGCCATGACAAAGGACTGAAAAATATGCTTTTTTCCTGAAAGACCATATTTGTGTATTTAGAAAAAGAAACAACAGTAAACTCTCTTCTACAGATCTCACTTACACATGCTTCTATCAGCCGTATTTCTCTGTGGGTTAATCTATTCCACCAGAGGAGCTGCAGGAAGGGTCTAAGGACAGTTTTGAGTAATGTAAACACTTTCTCATTGTTTATACTATAATATTATTTATCACTAAAGTCTTTTAAAGATAAATCATAGAAATCCATTATTAGCAGATGTCAGCTTTTATTTATACATGTTTGTCAGAGTCAGGTGTCTAACGGTGACAGGGCACCACTATAAGGGACTGAGGAGTGAGTGTTCACTTAAGTGCACCTCTTTTGACTGGCTTGGTAAATCTTATTGGTGGCCTTCACCAGAGTCACTCAGACAAATGAAGTTGAATAAAAATAACTAAACTGCACTGAACTTTTACTTTAAATTTCACTTTAGATAAGTCTGCCTTGTACTGAACATATTATATATTTATCTGTCATTTGTTTGTGAATCTAATGAAATATTATACAATATTATACATTTAAAGATAAAGGCAGAGACTTGTTGATGCCCAGTGCATTGTGGGTAGTTGTTTGGGGAATTGTTGATGGAGAATCGGCGGAGGTTTGTCAGGAGGGACCCAAGGATAATGAAAAGTTTGATTATCTGAGTTGCACTTTGTTTTGAACAATAATTTATCAAAGAAATTAAATTCTGTATACAGTTTTCTTAATTTGACTTTAATTAAACAATACTCTATAACTGCTGTTTTCACTGACCAACTGTTGGCGTGCCGACAGCGCAGGTACAGCCGCTCTCTGGGGGCAGCGCTGGGATCCACAGCAGTAACAGCAATGGCTACAGAAAGTTAATTAACTTTTCAATTAGAACACATCTGACGTTGTTGTTGTCTGCATCAAGACGTGGCTCAGGAGAGGCTCATGCAGAGGATTGATGCACGTCACTTTGAAGAGTATAAAAGTGGTTTGTAACGTGAGCAGACCTGCTTCTAAAGCCACTAAGCTTCTTTCAGTGATATTTGTGTGACTTTGTCCTAACAATATCCCATCTCTGTCGCCAGTCTTATATGAACAGAAGGGAGCGAAGACGTAAAAAGTCAATAAAATCTTTTAGTGCTTTTTTATTTTTTTTTTCCCTTAATGCTTCTAAAGGGAACTCAAGATTTAATCCATGGCTCTGGATGTTTTTTCTGTTTTTCCATTTTGTTTTATTGACTTTGAATGTCTCATAGTGTCAAGGTTGAGGTGTTAGTCGGGTCCAGATTGTATGCCTCTGACTGAAAGGTGGAAAAAAAAGTCTGGGGCCATTAAACCCAAGGGTATCCAACCTTTTTTCACAACAGACCATTTTCTTGCATATCTTTTTTTTGTGTACCGGTATAATGTATATTTCAAATGCGGATAACACACAAATTATATGCTACAGTTTCAACATTCATTTAATTACTACACTTCTAATGTAACTGAAGATAAGGTTAAATTTAACTGTAAGTCAGTGGGACCCATGGGCTTGTTTCCTGCAGCAAGTCCCATTGAGGAGTGATGGGATGCAGTTTCAGTGCTTTTGTGTCGATCTCAGGATATTCTGCCTTGACTTCAATCCAGAATGTTGTGAAAAAGTTTTCATGTGCCTTCATGTTCATGTTTTCTGTCAGAAAATTGTATAGGCCTATCTTTTAATTTAGGGGCTTGGTTTCTATTTGGTGAAGCAGTTTATTTTATAGCTTTGTTGGAGCCACATCGAGCTTGGGGCTTGTGTATCACCTGTTGCAACAAACTTGTAATTCTAATTCAAGAAGGACTCGTGGTATATTTTTTAACTCAGGATGCTAGTCCTGACCAATCAAGTCCCTGAGACACACCCACTTTTCAATCATTTTCTGCTAAAACAACAAATGAAGTTACTGTGTTTACTAGTGAGTTTGGGAGCAAGGCAATGCCTTAACTTATGCCTCAAACAAACCTTAGCAAACTTAACCACACATTGACCACACCTCTAATTCTCCCAGAAGCCCTATTTACTGTATACACTTCAGTTTTTATTCATCACTGCTTGTTTCTGTTCTGTCCCCTTTTTCTTTCAAACTTTGTAGATCTACGGGGTCTGAACAAACTTTAAATGTACATCCACTCCAGCGTTCAGTATCGGTACTTCTTTAAATGTTACATAGAACAGGTTGCTGTGAGTGGTATCTAACAGACGAGTCTTATTAGCTCAGAAACTGTCAGCCGTTCTCCTCTTGAATCCAATGTTTTCAATTATCTCCCGCATATGAGCCTAATATTAATGCTGGCTGTAATTGCGGAGCGTCGGCTGTGTGCGCTGACATGGGGACGATGTGGAAGCGTGCGACTCATTAACCCACGCTGCCGTACACCTGGGCTTCATTCAGAGCTGGGGCAGAGGCTGCACCACTCTGTAGCGTCATTATTGACAAGCAGATGTTATAAAATCATTTATGCTAATGCTGGATGAAATGGGCTTTTGAGTCGGATTAGCAAAGGAAAAATGACAAAAAAGAGACAAGGATTTTAAATAGGGCCAAGCAGAGTCCTCGTCAGTGCAATAGAGAGGCTAAGTCAGGCCCTTCCACATGACAATGTGGATCTATAAGTCATTAAAGTCAAACTATTTTTTGTTCTCTTCCTCCTGTCTTTTCCTTGTCTCTTCCTGTCTTGTTTAGTGACATCTGATAATAAAGGTAACACCAAGGGCTTAGAACCAAATTGGGGTAAGTAATATTTCCCTGTTAAAAGGCAGAAACAATGACCTCACCGTCTTCAAGGGTTTTAGTCAGTTTAGTTTAGCAAATTTTGCGGATGGAGCAATCACAAGCCGCTTGTCTGCAGCAGGGTGTGGTTTGCTGGCCACGTCATACACAAGTAACTCGGCTCGCGTGTCTAGTCCCAAAAATTCAGCATGGTGGATGCTGCTAAGAGACATGATGTTTAAGACATGATTTAAATAACTATAACTCGCTTTAGGAAACAGTCGGCTTCACAGGAGCCATACAAAACGTAAAAATGATGACTACCCGACCATTTCCCTCTGTTCCTTCTTTTTCATATGTTGGCAGTGACTTCCTGTATTTGGTCCAAAAGTCCGAACTATCAGCGAACTCTCTTTCACAAACAAACTGGACCTTGGTTCTGTTTGGTCTGAACCATGTCCTGGAGCTTTCACACCTGAACATTTGGTTTGAACCAAACAAGGTCTGAAAGTCCAGACCAAACAGCTGAAGAGTGAAATAAAGCTTCAGCTCTGGCAGGACATAAACAATACATTTTCTTACGGAAACCAAGGGCAGTATGAAATCTCACCACATGTCATGACTGGCCCCGGAGCCGGGCTTTGGACATGCCTGAATAAAATTGCAGAGCAACGTTTAGAAAATCGTGTTTTGATCAATTACATGATTTGTGATAAGTATAACATTGAGTCATTAGAGTCTATGGAGTCATTTTACATAAAGCTACTGGTTATGCACACCCTGGATTAAAAAAGGCCCCTTACATTAAGTGAAGAGTGTGTTTTTGAGGCAGAAAACTATCTATTTCATCTGTAGACATTTCTGCCTTTAACCTCTGAAGTGACCACTGCAGTCAAGATTCTGATAATTATGTCTGATAGTAATGCAGCAGTATACTAGTATGTAATGTACATAAGCTGCTTTCAATCATATAAGCAACATTTCGTAATAAAAATAACCTCGGTCTGCGGCACAAACAAAATATTAGCGACTCAAAGAGGGGGAAGATAGGTGTCTTTCCATATATTGTCATTTGCTATAAGACACCCTATCTGTCTCTCAAAATGTGTCAGGAATTACCGCCAATTCCAAAAACATGCATTAGCCCCCACCTCAGGAGCCGCTCTTCTTTTTACGGCGGGGAAATATCGCAGCAGAACACGGCTGTGCGCGGCAGCTAACCTGGCAGCTGGCGGAGAATAACCCGGCGCAGGAAGAAAGCCACCATGTTATCATGTACACACATGTGGCCTGGGCGCAGATTAAGCTGTATTCATCCCTGGCTGCTCCGCTCGCTCCTGCCTCAGTCCATCACCAGATATGGCAGCCGTTCAGCCAGGAGAGCTGCCACCGATTTCACGGCGTTCCCAAATCAGGACGTCTGGAGGTGCTACGCCCGGCTCCCACAACATGCAAGGCATTTGGAATTGTGTCGGAATGGAACAATCCCCCGTAGAATGCAGGGAATTCTGAGTGATCAGCTGATTCATGCTTACTGAAGACTATTGTTCCTTGTTAATATCTGGAGTTTTGAGAACGAGACTTCATTTAGAATAAAGACACAAGGATCATAGCGGGTCCCTGCTGACGGTACATTATCAGTGAATGGGGCTGGGGGCTTACACACTCAGAGCTACTTAGGGGCCTCTCTGGCAGAGCTAAGCCGCTAATAATTCCTTTGCTGTTGCCTTAAAAAGGACAAACACAAAGGGAGACAAAGTGATGAATGCAGGGCTATGGGAATTCAGCAAAATGTATGCGGGTTTAAGGAAGACCTCAGAGGTGGGCCTGGCTTCGATAGAATGGCTAATAATAAACATGTAGCATTTGCTTCAAGAGAATAATTAACTCCAGACTCGGGTAACTATACTACTTCTTCTTTATTCAGCCTTTATTTAACCAGGTCAGTCCCTTTGTGATCCTCTTTCTCGTGAGAGACCTGGTCAAGACTGGCAGAAGCACAAAGTTACAACAACAGACCACAAAATATAAACTAAGATTAAATAAAACAGATACCTAAGAAACAAGAAAATGTGTGTTTTATGCAACGCAAAGTGTCTTATTGGCTCTTACTGCTGCAACCATGCGATCCAGCCATGATTCCTAAAGACTGGAAGTACAAAGAGCTTACATGATTTAATGAACATGAATATGATGACAGGGAAGCGACACTGTGGAAGTTCCTCCTTTAGAGACAACAAATAACCCTGCAGGGTATGGCCCTAATGGTTCTTTTAGGGCTGCTTGGGCCTGGCCATTTAGGCCTTTGTTGGGTTAACCCCCGTACACTAATTTAAAAAAGTTACACTTTTACCATTAGGGGACAAAAATGTCCTCTTCCAAAACGTCATAAAAATAGTATAGGCTATGTTAATATATTTTTTCTACTTTTTTTTGCATAAATCTCTTATATTGGAATATTTTCTGAAATGTAACCCTTTATATGCCGGTGTATGTGATGGCATCCCAAAATGTTAAAAAATAAACACAAAATACTTAAATTGGTAAGCAGTGCATTTATCAGCTCTTGTTTGTAAGGACTAAATACAAGGCTCATGTTTCTGCATCTGTCTGACAGAGTTGTTACATGAATGTTACATACATACTACTGTGTTAAAAGTGGCTTCCGTAAACTTTGAAGTGAAGAGTAAATAGTAAAAAAAAAAAAAAAAAAAAGGCATCAATATTACTCACTGTACAAAACACATAGCTTTGATCTTTCATTAAACTTCTGCTTAAGTTCACTTTCTAAAAGTATAGTATTGTAAATTGTGATCCATAATCTCAGTGTTTTTGTGTTTGGTCCAAGAAAATATAGTTCTATTTACCAAGTGCTATGGCTCAAGTTTTTAATAGTGGTAAATGAAAACAAAGGCATGCTGCGTCGCCTTGAGTGTGCTCTCCAGTGCTGCCAGAGGAGCCAGGTAATCAGCGCAGTGTATCCAGGCATGAACGATGAGCTTAGCCATCTGAATATTCAAGGTGAAGCCCGAGCCATTTGTGCAGTACCTTGTACATTCTCGCTCCAGCACACACCAATGAGCGGGGCACAATACAAAGTGCTTTCCCTGTGTCAGTAATTTTTTATTTTTCAAAAGCCACTGGTGCAGTATATTAGTCATAATTTATGTTTATCATCTCTTGTACCCGGCTGACTTCAACAAAGCGTTTAACGCTCTAAGCATATGTGCATATGGCTGCGTTAATAGCCGCTCTGCACAGAGGAGCACTTTAAGGATTCTAAATCATGTCTCAGGACAAACACAGATGAATGATGTCACCACGGCACACTTCCACAGAGCACAGGAAACACTGGTAATTATCTGTAGGTTCAGATGTGTTCATCATCAGAGAGAGCTCCTCTAAAGCAGAACTAACACCATTCAGAAGCAGGTGACCAGAGCAAACAGGAGTCAGGATCCAGGGCTAAAGAACATGATTAATCACAGATGAACAAAGTAAAACTACTTCTGACGCACGTTACACAAACTACCTCAACACCTCACCTCATCCTTAAAGATACTGTGCAGGCATGAGTCTTTATCAGAGAGGAGTCACAGAGACCGTCCGAGCAATGGGACACTTTTATGGTAAACTGATGTCATTGACTAGATATGTGTAACTACTTTTTATTATTATCTATTATATTATTACTTATCAAAGTCATAATTTGGATTTTTTTTTTCTTAAAAACTCATAATTCAAATCCAAAAACTAAATAAAATAAAAGCCTGGTGCATTATAAAAGTCAGGAATATTAATTCTATTAGGTTCTATGGCATATAGCTTGAGCTCTACACTGGTACAATTTATTTTTCACAAGCATTTTCCTGTCAGCACAGGTAGTGTTGCTCTAAAGATACCTGTAAGGTATACACTTTGGCTTTTGAGTGGGATTCCACTTCAGTCCTTTGCTGTTAGTTGACTTCAGTTTTGCTGTTATTCTAGGTATTATTTGATTCACTATTTACATAAAAAAACATTTAGAGCAACATTGTTTTATATCATAAATGAATCCTCTGTTTCCTCGCATGCATTAAGGTGAATGATAATCGCGTGTCGTCTTGTGGCTGCTACATGTGACGTTTTAATAAATCATCACCATCTGTGAAGCTAACCTCGCACTCACACTTTTTTGAATTTTGCATTTTTAAATTAATCATAAGTCATCTGTTAGTGCACACAGACTCCTATTTCTTGTCGGGCCAAGAAAAGCTGGACCTAAAAATTGGATGAATTCGGTAGGTTTCTTTCTGATTTTATTTAACTTTAAAATTTTGGATTCAGTGACATTTATTGTTTGAGACGTGAATATGGTATGTATTTATGTCTGTAGCAGCTCCATTATGAGTGTCCTGGAATCTGATTTATTCCAGAAAAAATGCTCATTCCAAATCATTAAAAAATGGCAACAATCTGTGTCTGCGTTGTTCTTTTTCTATTTTTTTTTTTGCTTGCTGAAAAAATAGCAGAAATATGGCATGTGAGAACTGTGCAAGGTGGCCGTCTTACAGAAGGTGTAGAGGTGGGATAAATTTAATTACAGCTTCAGATATTCATTTGGCAAATATATCAAGGTTGGAAACAGGGGCCCAGAAATGGCACGGCAGCCTGGCATCCTCTCACAATGGTGCACGGCAAATGACAGTAATCCGTGAAAACAGACCAGACATTTATAGAATTTATAGAGAAGGACTCGCCATTCCAGATCTCTAATGTTTGTGGATCCGCTCACTGGCACGTCGGAATTATAACACGTCAAATAATCCCGACCAGTTTTTTTTTTTTTAAGTTTACATATTTTACTTTGATTAACACTTTTTGCAAAAACTTACCTGACTTTTTTTCTTCCTAATTCAGAATGAGGTCTGGTGTGTGGAGTTATTTTAGTGTGTGTAAGCACTGCCCACAAACATAAGAAACATACGTAATAATTTCCCACAAATATAACAGCTGCCTGTCAAATGTAACACTAAAATGTCCACAAACATAATAAAATAACTAATAATAGTAATTACATATTATGTAGAAAATGTATTACATTTGTGGGACAGAAAAAAAGATTTTCATAAAAGTAATAATTTACCACAAATGTAATAAGAAATAATACATTTATGAAATATGACCAACTATTACACATTTTTGCTATTTTAACTAAAGATTACTCATTCATGCACAGACACCGCAAGTCTGTGTTTTCAAACAAGAGTCCCCGATTATGATTCTGTTGACAAAGTTCCCTCGTGCTAAGTTTCAAAAGTGACCTGGCTCAATTTCTACAATATAATATTAATACAGGGCTATGATTCTTTGAATATAGGACATTATCTTAAATTTGAATCTTAAAGCCTAGTTTCATGCCTGATTTTGAAAGTGGTCAGATGGCTGGGACCCGTCACTGTGTAGGTGCTGTTTACTATGAGCAGGATGTGCATTTTGGCAATACAATACAATTTTAATGGACATGAGGACATTATAAGATATGATTTGTCTTAGTCAATCCTAGACCAGCATTAAGCATTAAAGCTTTTTAAATCATTACTATTACTCTGGCCTGCTCGGAGATATATTGCACACATCCTGTAAACAGCCAACAGTTCACACAAACAAAAGATTACACATGTGGCACTCCTGCCTCACAGCAAAAAGGTCATGAGTTCAAAACCCGGCTGACTCAAACATCCTTGGCTGAATCCGGTCTTTCTGTGAGGAGTCTACATGTCCTCCACATTTTACAATGAGTAAAACGTGGAGGACATGCTTTCTTCCATCGTCCAAACACATACACGAACAGCAAAGTGTGCCTAGTGAATGAATGTGAGAGTTAATGGTTGTTTGTCTCTAAATGTCATCCCTGTGACTAACTGGCCACTGTCCAGGGTGTACCCCGCCTCAGGCCCAAAGCTGCTGGGATAGGCTCCATTCACCCGCGACCCCTAACGGGACAAAGTAGTAGAAAATGAATGAATGTGTTTGAGCTGCTGAGCGTGTCTCTCAGGAGAGGTCGTTCCCAGTGGCATGGAATCATATAAAATTTCTATCAGTGTTTTCTGTCCAGCTGAGGAGACTGTGTTGGAGAAAAAGGTAGGATTCTACCAATCAGTGTCTTTGAATCCTTAAAGCAATGCGAGAATGTATATTTTGGGAAGTGTGTGAGATACAGTGTTGAGAGTAACCCTTGCAGGACGAGACTGGAACATCCAGGGTTTATTGGGGATCCAGGGTTTATTAATCGTTATTTGATTTTGAGAGCTTTATTTTCTTACATACATAGATACAGTAGGTGGTGGCATGCACCGTATAAGATGGTTTGTAGTCCGCCAATTAACAGAAGAACATTTTGTGTTCTGTTGCTCCAGAGGACTGAGCTCCACCTGCCTCCATTGCACCTTCTGTGTATGCGCATAGCTCCTTTTCTTTCTTTATTAAAGGTGAAGTTCAGCATTATCCTGCTGACTCAATTGCCTTGTTTCCACTGGGACAGTATGGAATGAGGTGGTTCTGGGCAGTTCCACCAAAAGGGGTCCAAAGGCCTTGTGGCTATGTGGGTACAAAACATTATCAAAAAACATGATAAATGTTGTACTTTTCACTCGAAGACAAAGCTAAGTGACGTACGGCTTGGGCTTCATGAATTTAAATGTTGTATTCATTCTCTCCACTGCATTAAACACAAGCAGATCCTAAAAGATTGAGTCTCTTAATTAGAGGAAAGTCACACAGCTCTATGCATTTTATGTTTAGAATGTTGGGAATCAACAGTTTTTTAATGTTCACTGGAGCAGCTGCATAACACCACTTCCTGTTTTTCCGTTGATATAAACTGATATAATGTAAAGGAATAGTCCTGTTGCTTTTTGTGCTGGTGTCTTGTGTCTGTGACAGGGAGTGAGGGAACAGCAGCTGAAGACTCAAGTCAAAACACTAACAATAAACATATAATAAACAATATACTGTATATGAGATTATAGATAGTCTATTTTATAAAGACTAGTATAAATTTGTGTTATATGACCTATTTAATAGACCTATTTTTATATTTGTACACATTTATGCCTCTACAGGTGTGGTGTCCTAATTCTTAGGGTAGCCTATAATCTTAGGCCTATCCGTTCATTTGGAGGGCCAAAGGTTAAGGTTAGAGTGAGTTAAGTACATCTGGAGCTGCAGAGAGTGCAACAAGTGCTCTTGTGTGATCTGACAGAGCTGTAGAGTCTGGTGCAGCGATGTAGTGCGGAGCTCAAACACAGGTGAAGCTCCACCGGGGCACTTCCTCTTCCTGTGGCCTACTTTGTGCTCTGGTGCAGAGCTTGACGTAATCAGCAGTCGTTAGGAGTGCGAGGGACTGCAGGAGGGCACGGGGGCGGGTGAGAGATGCTCTAAAGACCACACTTCTAAAACGTCCTAGTGCTGTGCCAAATGCCGCCTCCAGACGAGAACTTGAGAGAGAGCGGGCCCACCTCGGAGGAGCACCTGGGGCTGCACTGTACCAAGAACTGCACATTTGAGAAACATTCAGAGGATATATGGAATATGAGCTGACCTACATAAGGAAAGCCACAAGCCTCTTTGCTTCAGAACTTTGGAGTACATCTGTATCACTTCAATTTCATTAAGATCTCATTGGCCCTAGATGTAAAGCAGATAAACAAAAAGTATAGTTTTTAGTCAATTTAAAAGAAACACGAGAGAACTTTAGTATACAACTCCAAGCATCAAAATCATTTAAATGTGGATATGTATTACATCATACTGTATATCACTTTATACTGGAATAACAAATAACCCTTCTATCAACGGTACAGCATACCCAACTCGCTACAATGCAACGCCAAGTGACAGACTTGTTAGCAAAATGTATCAACTACATCAACTCCAGCACAGTTTGACTGACTCGTCTAAAGCACAGATTACATAGCTGCAAATATTACAACATGCATAGAGGTACCAAACCTTTGGGTTTGTGTGGGTTCAAACGTAGTGACCCACTCTAACCAGAATTTTTGATCTATTTTCTGAAGAAACAGGACGTACGTTAGGCTGGTGGATGTGACGCAATCCATAAAGATCTAAGTTTAAGTTGCTGGGTTCAAGATTACATTTTATGCAGACATTGGTGCACATTTTGTTCACATGTCTTTCTGCTAACCCAAGTAAGGTTTGGAATCTTCAGTCCAAATCGTCAGCCATCATAAAAGACATGCAATATGAGACATAAACGCCGAACGTAACTTCATCATAAAAACACAAGACCCACACCTTGGCAAAAGAACCTAAAGTATATTGGATCAGTTTAATATCATAGCATCGCTATTATATTTTAGTGTGTTGATTATAATTCATATTTTGAGCAGGCAGTGAGCTTCCAGTTCTGCTGATTCCAGTAAAACTCCACTGCTCTCACAGACCTCGGTCAAAGATGTAGAGTCTGTTCAGTCCAGTTATGGCAGAGGAAGCTGTTAACATGCAACTGACATTACTGTTTTCTTATAAGTTTTGTAGTTTGAGTAATTTCTTCTGAAGGAGTCCCATATGAAGATGAATTATCAGTGAGGCACATTTTTTTTTCTTCAAATTATTCCAAAACTCATAGAGAATATACTTATGTACATTTTTCTTGCTAATTATTCCTGCACTATTGTGTTTCTTAGCGAGGACACCGGGGGGTCAGTTGCACCGTATTTGCGCGGCTATATAAACTGTAAATATGCACAATGTTTGATTATTTAGATCAACAATCTTTACCTCTTTGTATTGATATACATTGAGGGCTACAGTTGAACAAAATGCTAAACATCAATGTAATGCAAACAAATTTTTCAATTGTGTAAATTAATGTTAGAAAAATACTCTCATATGTTCCTACAGCTGCTCCCCACAGAGAACAAACTGAGCACTACTGGAGGAGAAGTACACTCATGATTTCTCTCTAGTACATTTTGAATTTGCAATTTAAAGTAAGACCTGATTTAACGCATGTAAAGGCTCCATAGTTTTTCATAAATC
Source organism: Neodontobutis hainanensis (assembly GCA_024349245.1). Classification (NCBI taxonomy): domain Eukaryota; kingdom Metazoa; phylum Chordata; class Actinopteri; order Gobiiformes; family Odontobutidae; genus Neodontobutis; species Neodontobutis hainanensis. The sequence continues at coordinate 3,337,947 of JALDNG010000096.1, forward strand.
CATTTGGAGTTACGGTAAGTGAAGGATGGGTAGATGCAGCAGAAGTGAGAGAAGTGGGTAAAGCCTGAGCTGTGCCCTGGGCATTAGTGGATGTGCCGAGGCGGAGAGAGAGGGGCGGATGGGTGGGAGGCAACATTGTGCGCTGTGTCCGTGCCTTTATAGGATTGAGCTCAAGTTTCTTTTGTGTTACGGAAGGATTACGTCTTTTGAGAGAATTGTGCCGAGGCGAGGGGACGGGGGACGGAGGCAGGGGGGTGGGGGGCTTTGTTCACCGAGCTGATGGGGAACAAGATATGGAGTACAGAGGACCGGGAGACAGAGATGTCAGGACAGGTAACTCGCCATGTAACAGTTTCAATATATTTAGTCCCTGAAACAAGGACTCCGGCCTAGTCCCAGGTCAAATTCAAGAACTTTCAAGGGCTGTTTTCAGGCTTTTCCAGCACCTTACCCTCTTCATCATATTACTCTACAGTTTATTCTTTCTTCAGCCCTAATTAACAACCCAGCTTAAAAGCAAGCTATTTGGTCTAATATGGGAAAAATAATTTTATCAAATAGAATTAGGGCTGTCAACATTATTAATAATATTTATATATATAATTTTTTTAAATGTAAATGAATCACATTACCTAGCTTAACCCCTAAAACCCTGGTCCAATCAGGTTTAGTTCCTCCCTCTAGAGATATAAGCTCAGGTCTCTGAGAATCAGAATTGATAAAGTCTTTTGGAATCAGAGACAAAACGCCTTCACCTTGAAAACTGAGTCCAGATGCTTATAACTTAACATTTTCTTCAAGATGTCATGGATGACTGAAAACCTTCGCAGACATGTTTATGACAAAACAAATTTGTTGTTTTACATCAAAAGTCATACATTGTGATGGGGGTTTTAGTCCTGATCACATGTCTCCGAATGGCCTCATTTCCACTAGAGCAGTACAGTAGAGGTTGAGTCACTAAGGTTGAGTGTCTCTTAAAGCGCACAACAGAATACTTTGGGGGCACTATGGTCCCTGGTCCAAATTGTGTGGTCCGGTTACAAAACACTACAGTCTGTTAATTGGACGATAGATAATCTTCACTTCAAATGAAGATTGTTTTGTTCTTGTGATTGTTTTTTTATGCGTAGTATTGTTGTTACCACACTGTATTGTTGTTCTTGTTCTTGGTACTACTGCTTCTTGGCCAGGTCATTGTTGTAAATAAGAATTGGTTCTCAATCAATCTACCTAGTTAAATAAAGTGTAAATAAATAAAAAATAAAAAAAATTTAATTCCATGACAAAATGTGCTTCTTATCCAAATACAAAAAACTAAACTACTGAAGTGAAGTACAAACAGTACGAGACTTCAGTACGAGACTTCAGGTCCACAGCGTCAGCGACATGTCACTGGGGCCTGAAGGATCAGCTCTGGGTGAAAAAGTGGATATGTATAAAAGGACTTGTGTGAAAGCCAAAGCAGATCATCTGCTAATAAGCTTGAATGAGTGATTTGTTTGCACTGACCAAAACTGCCTAACACACCTTTGAACCAAATCAGAAAAAAGTATTGTGGAGTGGCAACGTGAGCCGTGCACTTTTTTTGTGTGTCTTGTGTCTTTTTGTTGCTGCAGCTCCGGTGTGTGCAGCCATTGTGTTTGCTTCTAAAACAGCACATGGTCCATTTGCATAGGATAACCAATGTATAGGCAATGATTAGCATGCCTGAAAGTGCACTTGAGTAACCGTAATTACACGTGACACCAATTACTCTGTTACTTTGTATTAAATTATAATGGAAAATTCCACTAGAGAATTGGAGCCTAATTGCATCTTAATTTGCATAATTCTGCATATTAATCACATCTCAGTTGAATAATAAATTTTAGCAGATTTTTTTAATTTATGCACAGATACAAAAACAAGTTGGAAAATAATTGAGAGTGAGAAAAAAAAACAGTAACTATTACTTAAAGCATTTGTGCTAATCTCTCTCATTAGCCCAGGCTGGAGTCACAGATATCTCCATCAGAACGTTCCGTAGTTCATCAAAGCACAAGAAGAAGACAAGGCACCAACAAAACTGACAATTTGGAAATACCCGTGCATTCATATTTCATAAAAAGTTCCTCTGCGGAGATGCCAAATAAATTCCACAATGATAATTCCAGTCACTTTGTGTGGTTCCATGTGGTTTTTGGTCAACACCTGTGCCTGCGCCGAGTGTGGCTCCCTGCCAGCGCCGCACAGGCTCTACCATTTTACCTGTCTAAAACACAACACAACAATATATTGCACTGAACATGAGTATGAAATGGGAGTATAATGAAGAAAAAGTACACTTTCTGAGTCAGCTTGTGCATTGTTGTGGATATTATGTTTAACTTATTTCACTCTTTTGACTACAGTATATTCATTACTTTATTGTGTTGTATTTATTAACTAACCAACAGATGAAACCTTATTCTTTGTTGCCAGTGTTTAGTAGATAATAAAAGAAGTAATCAAAAATATATATATTTATAATGAATATTGCCATCTTCTTTATCCCTAATCATTCAAACTTAAATTAACGGAGCACATTGTAAATGCCTGAATTTCATATCATTTATCTTTGACATGATTGTTCAATACTTCTTCTTCTTCTTCTTCTTCTTCATATTATTATTATTATTATTATTATTATTATTATTATTATTATTATTATTATTAGTAGTAGTAGTAGTAGTAGTAGTAGTAGTAGTAGTAGTAGTAGTAGTAGTAGTAGTAGTAGTATTAAATAATTATCACAATTGTCACTATTGTCACTTAGGTCTTAATAATAAAATTAATAATAAAAATACATTTATACATTCATAAAACTACATCAAACTTGGATATCTTAAAATATTGTCAAAAATCACTAATAGTAAATAGTTCATTCAAATATAAGCCAGAGGCAAATATAACAGAACAGGTGGGGTCCCGGTGATGACCTGGGACACACTGGGGGGACTTTGTCTATCGGCTGGACTGGGAACGCTTTTGTTTTTTGTCTGGTGACCCGGGAAGTCACTGCTGGCCCCATGACCCAGCCTGAGGTAAGTGGAATAAGATTAATAATATGACTTTGCTCAATTTTGTAGTGTACTAATAGTATTATTAGTCTCTAATAGTATAGTAACATTTTAAATTTAGTATAGCTGTGTTTGTTTGTGTGTATGTATTTGTTAAAACATACATAAAAAAACAACTTCTAGATAGTAAAGATTTGTAAAAGTGTATTTCTTTCTCCATTTGCACAATCTCACAGACTTCCTGATGCTGAAGGCATCCTTTAGCAACGTGTGTATACTCCAATTGTGAAGCTAAGCTCCCATTGCATGGCATAAGTGATATAGTTTTTTTCATTTATTTTTGCCTATTACGTTTCAAGCTACAATTCTACTTTGTCTGACAGTTTAAAGACTTAAAGAGAAAAAAAAAAGACAATAAAAGAATTTTCCTGAGGTGATGCTAAAGAAATATTAAAACTGTTACATTTTGAAGAAAGGCAAAAATAAAAAACATTAATTAATTTCTGTATTTTTATTCATAAATACACACATAAATAGAGGATATGTATGTATATATTGTTATAACATATGCATGTACGTATATGTATGACCATTATATACAGTATGAAATGTAATACAAATGAGCTATGTTTAAACTTGCACTTCTTTTTTGACATTTCTCTAGTTATACCCAACCTATATGTAGCCCACAAATTCCTTTATGATTTACATTTTCTATTTACATTCTTTTTCTATAACTTGAAAAAAATCCATTGACTATACATTTTACACATTGATGAAAATATATATGTGTACATTATTGTGATTGTGCAATTAAAAATTGCCAGTGTTTTTATGTAGTTAACCCCGACCACTGATGTCCTCCAGAGGATTGTTAAAGCCATAAGTTATATAAGAGTGAGTTCTAGTGGCTCTGAGATGTGGACAACACTACCTCTTAGTGGCACACCAGAGGAAACACACTTCTCCAGTCTGTGAGATGATCCAGTGTGCTGCAGACAGACTGACTTGTCCACAGACTAATGTTGCTAAAACAAATACTCATTAATTATTATATAAGTCTGTGTGAAACAGGTCGAGTTGGCAGTAAAGGAGCACTGACACAGAGGCTGTTCATCAGTGGATCTCGGAATAAAACAGACAGTTGAAGCCTCTTTTGTCATTTGACTTGACTCTGTTCAGTTCTTCTCAATATAAAAGTTATATCTGGAGGATAACCCTTCACAATGCTTTAGGTTTAGTGCTCAATAACACATAACCTGGAAGTATAAAATCCCCTGTCTGTTCTTCTTTTAGATGTCACCCTTTGACCTCTTATCCAGCTGTTGATGTATAGAAAGTATAGGAAGTGCTGACTTTTCTGGAAAACTGTGGATCTCCAAGATGGAAAAATGGATAATCTTGGTCATTTTCCTGTTTTCACATTTATTTGCCAAATAAAATAAAATAAAAAATCAGGTCAACCACAACTTCATTGACTAAAAAAATAAGGTTATAGTTCTACATCTCACATATACATATACCTATTAAATACAGAAGTCTACAGCACTTGTCAACACTGAAAAAATGGCAGTTAGATGAGTATTTTGTGGTGGTTATTTCCATTCAAAGTTTTCTTGACTATCGGAGTCAAGGTTTTTGGACAGGCAATTGACATAAGCCCTCTTTTTTTTCTGGTGATGCATGTTGAACACTCTCCTCTTCCTCCCCCTCACTCCTCTCCTGTTTGTGTCCTAGTATTGTGTGTTGGCAGATGGCCTCCAGTGTGAGCACTTAATATTCATCTCCATTCGGCTCACAGATGTAAAAGCATTCTCAGCTGACACACGTAATTACTATGATACATCCCAGAAAGGTTTGCCTGAGCGCTATTCCAAATAACTCAGAGCTGCAATGCTAATTATCGATAAATAAAATTACTTTGGAAAACTTTAGGTGGGCGGGGCATGCGCAGGTGTGTGCACAGTGCGCACGGTAAAACGCAGCTGACCTGTAATCACTGACAGAATGAGAGGCAGACACAATGATGTTTTGGTTTGATGATCAAATTTTATATTTTGACAATTATTTCGGGCACCTGTGTGGAAAACAAAGCCAGGGGGACAGTAAGGCCCACCGACAGGTCCCTGCTTTATCTGTGTGTGCCTATACTTCTGATATGAATGAATTATTGAAACAAATACAAATATGTTTTTCATACTTCCCAACAGACAAAGGCTGTACTGAAAGCATATGTTGTTGTGTGCCTCCCTCTAGTGGATAAAGTCAGAAATGCAGTCTAGGTTTCAGTAGAGGCTACTGCAAACGGCCTCACGCCTTATTCTACTTAAAAAACTAAACTCAGTTTATTTCATCAATATGTAACAAACGTGACAGTGAGGACCTTTTACAGTGACATCTTTTTAAATATTTAAGTGCTTATATAGTAGCCTATGTTTCTAAGAAATACAGAAAACTGTAATGTGATGCATAGAACATATGTATAGCCTACTAACGATGGACATTATAACTATGTAGAGAGTACGCAAACTACAAAGAACACTTGGCTGCATTTCCTGTCATTTATATATGCCGCAATCACGTTCATCCTGTCCTGGGCCGCGGCATTGTGGGAAATTAAGGGGTAAGTTGCATAAAGGATAATATAAGGACAGCGGATACCAGGGAATGGAGTCTGTCTCTGTGTACCCCCCGCTCTTACCGGTGTACACGTGAGGTGTAGAGCTGCGCGAGCCCCACACCCTGCAGCGGATTGTGCTCAGCCTCGCGGCCCACTCTTGTGTACGAAGAGCTTGGAAGCCTCTAAACAGCCGGAGGATGGCGGGACAGGGGCTGTCATGTGTATCTGTAGTGGGCAGCTCAGAACCCATCCTCATTAAGCTGTACTTCGAGGTGGACATGGCCTTGATAGAGTTTTAGTTCGGAGCAAAGCAGGTGACTCCAGCCCCGAGAGAGAGGACTGTACCAATGACTGTAAAAAGCCCACTGCGGAAGACTTTCATTGGACAATATCAGTGAATACACTGATACTGAGAGACAAAGAGACTGGAGTGATCTTTTATAAACAGGATTTTTACACTTGTAAAGTCGTTGTTGGGTTTCTCCTTATATTTATGCTGTTGGAACCTGCCCTCTGGTGGACGGTGTATATTGCTGTATATTGCTGTATGGCTGGCCTTACTCGAGGCCGATTTAAGGTGTTCCATGAGAGAGGCTTGGTCTGAGCTGAGAGCTGTTCCAAAATGCACTTAAGTTGTTCATGCTGAATTAAGTTAGTTGTTTTAGGTTATGACTATATTTTCAGCCTGTATGTAAGCATATAGGCCTATTTGCTCCACAAAAAGCATGCACAAATTAAATTATTTTATTATATTAATACTTAATAGGCATGACCTTTTAACATATTTGTTGTCTCTTTAAAGTGCTTGGATAATAACACAAAACCTAACACTGAAAATATACTTCCAAAAAATGGAATATACTCGTGGCAAACCAATGCAACCCCTAATCTGTCTCTGCCACAAACTGTCAAAGTTGTAGATGCTATACATTGTGTGCACTGAAGCATTAGGACTGTGTTGTAATGGCCCTTTGTGGTTAGTGAGCATGTGGCACCTGTAAACCTTACTCCACAATATATTCTCTCGAGAAGGCCTGTACAAGTTGGTTTTAAGGGTGAAATGGTTGGTGTAATTCTACTCTATGGTATTATGGAATATTGCTCCCTTTGAAGAAAAATCTTCTGGCCATTGTTGTTGGAGTGCAATAATTGTCATGTTACTTAATAAATTTGTGTTTAAATTTGTGTTCAGACTCAGGCTTTGGTGCACGTCTCCCCCCTGATGTCCACTGACAGCTTCCGCAGCTCAAGGGGCTTGAGTCTGATGAGGCAACACATGACTGTAGACTGTATTTGTATGTGCCAGGTGTAGTGTGCTACAGAGGAGTGTGTGTTTTGTCTGTGCAGATGATGGAGTATATAGAGACCAGGAGCAAGGACCCTCCGCATAGCTCACAGACAGAAGCTCGCTGTCACAACAGATGATATTATATTCCTATTACCAGAGGATGTCTCTGTTGTCTTTGATAAATATGGTGAGTATGTCTCCAACATAAACTATCCTCCTGACCATCACATCATTATAGTGTTGAGTCAAACTAGTTTGAGCCTGAGAAAAACTTGATGTTAAGCCATAGCTCTGTCTTTGTATCAGAGTCATGGATCTATTAAAATCAGGGTGCCACCTCCTCTCTCATGACGACATTTGTTATATACTTGTTGTATTGCAGCAGAAAAATCACATGCCCAGAAAGGATTTCTGTATGTGTAGTGGGACTCTATGGGCTGCATAACCTGAAAATAAAACTGGAAACCAATACTTTCTAGTCTATGTGCGCCAATGAGGAACTTCCACTAGAAATCAATACTGACCATGATTTATGTGCCAGGATCATAATACAGCCTTGTCACAAAGGATGTCTGTAATGTCACAAAGTTACAAGATGTGACAGATCGTGATCACCATTGTACACTGTATGCTGCAGCTGAGTTTCCGTCTCTGTATGTTCTCAGGTGGTCTCATTTGCTGACTTTCATTTATAAATGTATTCTTGGGCTCCTCCCGTCTTATCTCTGCACATACATGCGTAAAAACCAACAACAGTATGCTATCCTCGGTGTCATTTTTGACCCCACACTATCTCTGCAGCAGCACATTAGTGAGGTCACTAAACTGGGCTTTTTTCACTTGAGGAATATCTCAAAAATTCGCTCCTGCCTCTCTTTAGCTGATGCTGAAATTCTCATTCATGCATTTGTCACATCCAGGCTGGACTACTGCAATATGTTATTCTCTGGACTGCCGAAGAAAAGTACTCACAGACTACAAATGGTCCAAAATACAGCTGCCAGACTTTTAACAAAGACCAGGAAGTTTGATCACATTACTCCGGTCCTGGCTTCATTACACTGGCTTCCTATTCATGTTAGAGCTGATTTCAAAGTTCTCTTGTTAACCTATAAAATCCTTTGTGGACACATGCCCTCTTACCTATCTGACCTTATCACCTGGTATACTCCAGCTCGTACCCTTCGCTCTCAGGACGCTGGCCTCCTTCAACTTCCTCGAATAAAGAAGAAGTCTGCTGGCTACAGAGCCTTTTCTTATAGAGCCTAATTTTATGGAATGGACTCCTGGTGGAAGTGCAGCGATCTGACTCTGTTGAGATTTTCAAAAGCAAACTCAAAACATACTTATTTCAACAAACGTATGGAGGGTCTAAGGACAGGGGATGTTGTCAGTCTGTTAAGCCCTTTGAGGCGGCCATTGTTGTGATATTGGGCTATACAAAAATAAATGTCTTGTCTTGTCTATGCTCTGCGTTCTCAGAAGAACATACTGATGGTGGTTCCTAGAGTCAGAACGGAGTTGGGTAAAGCAGCATTTCAGTGGCTACCCCCTGTGCATGGACTAAACTGCAAAAGGACTTAAATCTATCTGAACTTGTTACTTTAGGAGAATTTAAATCCATCCTAAAGAAGCATGAAATCAATAAGTTTGGTAAATGTAACTGTTTTTAAACTTGCACAAACTGACTATTTTGTAACTATTGAGTATAAATATTGTTATTTGTGTTTTTGATAATGTCTTGTATTTTTCAGAAACTGCTTGTTATGTATCGTAATAGCTCTAAGCATAAAATTATGGAACGTTTGTGAAGTTTTTCCTCCCTGGCTCAGGTTTGTCTGTCGCAGGAATGAAATTCTCCATCGTCATGCGGTTTTTGGTTCCTGATGACATTTGAATACCCAGAAGCTACAGAAATCGTCAGTGTCCTTGAGTGAAGATGGGAGACCCCAGAAGAAAGTGAGAGTGTAATGAGTAATTCAGAAGTTTCCTGCTTTTGTTTAAAACTATAGATGACTAATAAATCTACTTTTTCTACTTAAACGCTGCCAGCTGCTCTCATTAAAAGCCATTTCTTGATCTTTAATTTTCTAAGAAGCTGTGTGCCAAGTTTTAAACCACAATGAAAAGGTACAAATATTTGCTCAGACGCATAATTATAACTTGGCAAAGTCTGGGCTTTAGAACATATGGTGTGTTTGTTTAGTCGGGCGAATGAAAGCAGCAGCTAATGAAGCAGAGTTAAATGTTTTTTGACTTTAAGCATCATTTTGAAAGCAGTTATGAATGAGTTCATGTTACATTTGGCTTTGCTGCTGGACTTCCTCTGTATTACTCATGTCAGGATTCATGTCTGTGTTATAGTCTGTTTTTATTTGGTTGAGTATTTGTCTTAGTTTTGTAACGATTTGGTCTTTGTAAGTGTATCTGATATTGTTTCAAGTCTGTATTTTAGTTCATGGGTTTTATTTTGATATGTCTTGCCCTTGTCTTTGTCCTAGATTGACTTCCTGCCTTGTGTCTTTCCCTCCTGTGTGATTACCTGCTCCGCCCTAAAATGTTTCACCTGTCCCTTGTTGTCGGTGTCTATTTATACCTGTTTGGCCTTCCTCTCAGTCATTGTCTTGGTACCTCTAAGTCTTGTCTGTGGGCCTTATGTCTTTTGTAGAAATTCCTAGTCTGTTTTTGTATATGTTATGTTAAGATCCATTGCCTGTGTATTCAGTGTAATTTTGGTTTTTGGAATTTGTGTACGCTCGGATTTTAGTCTTGGTTATTTTGTTTTCATGGATGTTCTTTTTGTTATTTTATCCTTAAATAAATTTTAGTTAACCTTTATACCTGACTCTGTGGGTTTGCACTGGAGTCTTCCTGCTCCTGGGCCATCGGCCGTGACAACACAGGAATTAAAGGTATAAAGACTAAAACTGCAACAAAATCTGCATAAATTGGTAACAAAAACACCAATACTTGTAAAAAGATAAAAGGCTGATACATGTCTAAATGTATCTCTATGCCCAGTAGAAGGAAGCAGTCAGATGACAAAACCTAATCCACTGTCATTTTCTCCTCTGTTATTTTGTAGATTCCGTTGTGAGCTGATGCAGGGGCCTCTCTTGATTGGCCTGTCACCACAGTGTGACACTGGTGCTGGACACTGGCCAGAATGCATGATTGTGAGGACAATGAGGGCCAAAGCCTCTGTGGTCTGTCCAGTCCAGAACCTCTTCATCTCAGTTTTACTGTATTTTACCTGATACAGCTTATTTCAACATCAAACAAAGACCAAGTCCAGTATCTGCCCTTAAACTCGTCACTGAGGACATTTTGAAACGTAAGCCCATTTTACTACGTAGCCCATTTAAAAATATTACTGAGTTTTTAAAGCTTTTGAAATTAAAGTAACTTTTTTTAAGTAAATTTTTTTTTGTTGTGTGGCGTCTTTCTTGCTTTGATTCTTTAAAAACTGTTGTCATATAATGCCCTGGAAAGAGTATAAAACTTGTTAGAATTGACTCGTAAGCTATGACTCTATGCCTAGGATTTGTGTTTTTTCAAAAGAGCCTCAAGTTCAATCTTATTTGTCAATAAGTTCACATTTCCAATTAAAATTCTCTGCTTATAAATGTCAAAATGTGTTGTTAACTTTTTACTAACCTATTTTCTCCCACTAGAGACCTTTCGGGGACTAAATATTTCAAAATATGCCAAGATAAGCTGCTGGCAGAGGTGGGCGTATGTTTTGGTACATGACGGCGTCGGTATTTGAGATCACGGCGTGACTCTCGAGCCAAGTAACAGAGGTGACAAATTCTATGAGGAAAATTCCGCACCCAATTAAATCCCTGATGTGTATAACCTGTGCTTTGAATGCTCTGCCAGGAAGCCGTCGCGTGTGAACTGTCGCAGCAGATGGGCCGACGAGTGCCGCGTGTCAACTCGTTCTGTCGGAGTGCACCATTAATGTTGACAACGCTCCTGACAAACCGACCCCATTCTGTAATTAGCGACTACTTAATTTATGCATAATAAAACTGTGCCGAGGATTATTCCGATGTTATTGCATGGTAGCACGGGGGCGGTTCGATCGGTTCCAGTGGCGCGTCTTGTCGAGTCGTAATGAGATTAAAGGAGTGTGGTTAGCTTAGCAACCTGATAGGAGCATATCAAACAATTGGCCACGCTGGTGCATCACTCTGTTTAAAGAAAATGATTGGGAAGTGGTGGATATACTAATGATTGTATTAGTTTTTGAGTTGTTTTTGACGTCAGATTTGTGCCAAAGGATTCATTAATTTGGTTGTAGCGGAACAGATTCTTTCATGTGTCTGCAAAGCTCTGAGAAGACATTATTTAATTACGTCTCATGTTGATTATAAGCATAAAAAGATAAAGATGCTTAGAAATTTAATCTAATACTAATGCTTCACTTCTTAACACAATACCCTCTTAGAGTTAATGGTTAACATTGAGTCAAAAGAAATAAATGACAGTTTTTTTTGTCTCATTTATTTGGCTAATTATTTGAAATGGTTTTAAAATTCAGCTTCTTTCCACAAGCAATGAGTGTTTGACTCATAGGTCACCCCTAATATTAAAATGTATGCTTCAAAAGGTATTTTTTGTGTCACTCACTTTGTCAAGGAGAAGTGGTTTTGAGAAAAAGTCTGTCAACAAAATGTAAGATGTTGTTTCACCATTACAATCTTTATCAACTGCTTTATGTGAATGAAGGCCATAAGCTTACACTCACACCAGCACTGAGGTGCCATAAGTCTAGAAAGTTCATGCAGATGATAAAGTAAGGTGGCAGAGTGCAAACATGTTTTATTGATACATTTTTTGCCTATATTAAAAAATTTGACTTTTATTTCAGAGAACTTTAAGTATTATAAATTTGTAATTCAGAAATATTGTACCCTCCTAGAATTGCACATACTCTTTTTTAGATTTCTCATTTGCACCAAAGGGAATAGCCCTGTTATGCTAGCATCTCGGGTAGACTTATAACAGATATGTAACCTTCAGCATAAACAAACCTTTGATTTGCTGTTGTGGAAATCATTTGAATGTTCTCAAGCAGAGAAAACGCCTACATCACTTTCATTTCCTTGAGCACGTTCCGGAAATGTTCCACACAAACCTCTCCAGCCGGATGCCTCAAGGTTGCCAGCTCCCAGGCTTCCTCAAATGTCTCCTGGGAAATATTCACCCCCACATTCCTGAAAATCTCTGCAATCTGTGGAACAGAGGCAAGAGGGGGATCTGGATCAGGCTGAAAGTACAGACTAAGGTCCAACAGGCTTCAACTTTTCCAGGGCATTGTATGACAATAGTTGAAAAAAAGAATCACACCACACACCAACAAAATGCGATTATCTAAACAAACCCTAACTGATGTGTTTCTGAGAGCTCAACAAACTACTTTCAAGTACTACTGCTCATTTTAAGGGCAGAATGTTGAGAATAAAAACATCCCCTCTCTTTATCACTTCCTAACGATGTCACTAGAGGCGATTAGAAGAATCTTGTGAATTTAGGCCCACGTTTTTAACATTGTGTGTGAGTGGGGTGTAATTATAAAGCTGTGATTGTGGTGTTTACCTCCTGCTTGCTCCGAGGAGACAGAAAGTGTTCCTCGTGAACTTCAAAAGCTGCGTGCACTGATGGCCAGAGGAGGTCTGCAGCCGTGGAGGTGTCTCCGTAGTTGATGGTGTCACTCACTCTCTTGAGGCGTGGAGCAGGGAGATCGCTGCGCACACTGGGAATCCCACAGGGGCGAGCATCTGAGAAGGAGACAGCAGAGGAGAAAAGAGGTGAATCTAACCCCAGTACTCGGCTCGACTCTGGAGAAGAAACTGAAGTGGGTCTGGGATCCCTTTTCTCAGAGGTTATGAGCCCAAGCAGGTCTAGTCGCAAAAACAGTGAGCAACCCACCATTTATACCTGTGGAGTCACAAACGGCTCCAATCAGAGTTGAGGTGAGGGTGAATGCATCTGAGTCAGCCCTGGTCCGGCTTAAAGTCCTGGGAACTCTGAGGGAGCTGCCTAGTTCCAGCGGCTCCAGGTCCTCGTGGCTCAACAAAGGTTTTGTATAAGGAAAATCTTTTTCAAACGAGGGTTTGTTCTTACTGCCTCTGGGCTCACGCTCTAAAAAAGGACAGATTCTTTAGACTTTTTTGTATTTGTTTCCACATATTGTTATTTGCATTTAAGGTTATAAACTTAACGTGTCAGACCTCCTGTGATGACACTGAGATCACTCTGACTTTTGATGGGCATCCTGTCTTTCCAACAAAGGAAATTAGCAAATTCCTGCAAGTTGATGTGTCCATCCTTGTCCACGTCACAGTAGTCCATCAGGTCCTGCAGGACTGTTGCACTTGTGTCCAGCTGGAATTCATGGCACACTTTCTCCAAGTCATCTCTGTCTATTAGACCTTTTCCCTTCTGCACATTTGAAGAACAGGTGGATATAAATAGTTATATTTCAATTTCCCTTTGAGCAAAGTAATTTTAAATTGAAATGAATAAAGAAATAGAGGGCTCTAGACTAATTTAGACTGATTGGCAAGTTAGTATAAAAGCAAAATATAAATGTCTGCATTACAGAATACCAAAATATTAACAACAGAAGCTCAGTGTAACATTATTTCAAAATTAGGTAAAATAAACCTAAGCATAAAGAAAAAAAATTAAATAAAGGCATCTAGGCAAGGTAGGTTTGAAGGTGAAGACGTTTTGTCCCTAATCCAAGGGACTTTGTCGATTCTGATGTTCAACTGTTAAGAGCTGAGTTTATATCCCTTAGAGGGAAACTGTGATTGGACATGGTTTTGTCTGGTTTTACTTTTGTTAAGAGTTGAATGGGCAGTGGGGGTCCTAATGGGGGAGTTGTAGATCTCCTCTGTTCAGAGAGGGTTTTTTAAAAATGGCGTTTTTAACTCCTCTCTCAAATCACTTGGCCTCCTTGGCCAATATGGTTAAATGACCCAACTGATAATCGCCTATATAGTATACCAAAAATTCTGATTTTTAATATTTGCAACCCAACATAAAACATAAAAAGATGTATAGTGTATTTATGTACGTTTACATTTAAAAAATGACAAACATTCGACTAATAAATCTGAGTAAGACTGAATGTGCAATCAGTGTTTTCATTTTGCACTGCTTTTTATAGTGTTGTATTATAGGAGTATGTACAATATATTATCGGAGTTCGAGTGCTACACAGACCTGTGTTACCTTGTCATAATGCCTGAAGGCCTGCAGGAGAGAGGGGAAGTGGTTGTAGTTGACCTTCTTCAGGTGGTGTCTGACTGTGTTGACCAGGCTGCGCTTTGGGTCCTGGCCTCTGGTGTACTGGCCCGGCGTGGTGCGGTGGATCAACTCTCCTGCACCTGAGACACAAAAAGACATGAATTTTTAGAAAATATATTCATTATCATTTCAAGAATATTTTAGGAGAAAGATAAAAGGTTGAGACCGTATTCATCTGGAGGCAGGATAATCCCGTAGGTGTGGTCAAGGGAAGAATTCAAGGCAGTTTCACCCCTAAAATATGGAGATAAATGTAAAAATTTAATGCTAAGTATAGTATAGCAGTCACAATAGAGTTGGGAACTCTCCTGAAAATACAATAATTATCATAATATCTTGGAGGAATCCTAAATCATAAACCTTATCACTATTATATTTTTCAGATAGATGTGTTTATTTATTGCATCACAGCAAGAAGGTTGCGAGTTCAAACCCTGGCCGGCTCAAGCCAACTCCGTCCTTTTTGTGAGGAGGCTCCGTGTCCACCATGTGTTACTGTGGGTTTTCTCTCCGGGTACTCCGGCTTCCTCCCACCGCCCAAAGACATCCATGTAGGTCAATTGTGTTATGTACACATTTAATGAAGACAATTTAGTGAAAGACAATCACAGAGTCAAGGTCATAGGGTTTTGTGTTTGACTTTATTGCTGTCCGAACACACACAAAATAAAACACTCAAACAAAGTGGAGGGAGGAAGGCTGTACAGTTGTGCCAAATCAAAGAACCAAATATAACAAAACAGAACCTAACTGAATAACTACTCTGAAATAAAATAAGAAACAAAAAATCTCATGACAGCCCAGCTGCAGCTAGCTGGCCACTGTCCAGGTTGTACCCCACCTCAATGTAAATGTAGTTGTGGATGAGATTCTTTATTTACTCAGAGGGTAAAGCTGCCCATTCTTCTCGGCAAAAGGCCATCAGTTCCAGTAAATTCTTGGGCTGTCTTACATGAACTGCACGTTTGAGATCTCCCCAGAGTGGCTCAATGATACTGAGGTCAGGAGACTGAGATGGTCAGACCAGAACCTTCCCTTTATGCTGCTGTAGCCAATGACAAGTCACACACAACCATCTCTAGGGTTTACAGAGAATACTCCAAAAAAGAGATCAGCAGTTGTGTGGAAAAAAAGGCCTTGTTTATGTCAGAGGTCAGAGGAGAATGGGCAGACTGATTAGCGATGATAGTTTGTTACAACCAAGGTCTGCAGAATACCATCGCTGAACGTACAACACGTCAAACCCTAAAGCAGATGGGCAACAAGGTTTGTCTCAACGGATCAGGCTGAGGGTGGTGCTGTAATGGTATGGAATATTTTCTTGGCACACTTTGGGGCCCTTTATATCAATTGAGCATTGTTTAAATGCCACAGCTTACCTGAGTATTGTTGCTGAGCATGTCCATCCCTTTATGACTACAGTGTACCCATCTACTTCCAGGAGGATAATGCACAATGTCACAAAGCTCAGATCAACTCAGAGTGGTTTCTTGAACAAGATACTAAGTTCTCTTTACTCAAATGGCCTTCACAGTCACCAGCTCTAAATCCATAAGTGCACCTTTGGGATGTGTTAAAACGGGAGAGTCACATTATGGTTGAGGTTATGCTTTTATGTCAATGTGGACCAAAATCTCTGAGGTTTGTTTCCAACACCTTGTTGAATCTATGCCACAAAAAATTAAGGCAGTTCTGAGGCAAAAGAAGGGCCAACCCTGTACTATTAAGAAAGTGGACAGTGAGTGTCGGTACTATATATTTGTATCTTGATTACATAATCATATTTTATGTATCTGCCTCATTCTTTTGAGAGTTTTTTCTTTAATCATTTACTGTACACAGAATACGTAAAAGTATTTTTTTATTTGAGTGGGAAAGTTTTATGGCCTTACTACATATTAAAAAAAATACATTTAATTCATTTTGTCATTAGGTAGTTCAACTGGCTTGTGTTTTCTGTCCCTCTCTGGGAAATAACTTATACAGACCTTGCACAGAGATAACATTTCAGGAAAAGCTTCAATAATAAGCACGTTCCTCATTAACTCACAAACATTTGAAGACTTTTTAAAGAAGTAAGTGACTCATGCTAATACTGTCACTGTTGATACGTACTCCTCTGTTTGGTCCAGCCAGTGAAGTGTTTTGGCGAGATCACGGCCATCGTCAAAGTGAGGTGTGGGGAGACCGAACACGCTGTCTTTACTGAAGTGAGGCCAGTCATACCTCCTGTTAATCCGTTCACCTGAGGGAGCCCAGCACACAAAGCTCTCATTACATTACGTTAGATGCATTCATATAAAACTGATATTAATACAACAAGGGTGCATTACTCTCACTTTTGGTGCAGTATTTACAGTGAGACTCCTGCACCTGCCCATCGCTCTAGTCAGCTCCAGTGACAACAGTTGGGGCACATTTACCTGACCCAATATAGACCACCTAATGTAGGCTAACGTTAGCTACACATCACAGTACTACAGTTCTCTAAATCTCGGATTGATATCTAAGGCTCTCTCCAAGACACAGATGTGCAGCTCAGAAAACTGAATTTTGGAACTGAAACTGAAGGTATTGACGTTTTCATGACCACATAAAGTAGTCAAAGTATCCTTCTGACCACTGTAATTTACACGTTGATGAAAGCACTTTCACTTTCACTTTTATGTCCCACCGGGATGAGAACCTAGGGAAGACCTAGGACACACTGGAGGAACAATGTCTCTCTCTGGCAACCCGGCCCCAGATAAGCGGTAGAAGATGGGCGGATGGATGGATGGCTCAATAAAGTTGCCTCTGTGTTTTACAAATTTCCTAGTCCTAAATGACTCAAGTCTTAAGAAAAGAGTAAAACCTCGGCCTCTACATTTTTAGACATAAATGATCTAGGACACTGCAAATGCCATGTGACCGATTGCTATGCAAAGGTACCCTGAATGCTTTGTATTGTATATATAAAATAAAAAAGTAGCTACTTGAGCCATAATAATAACAATGGTTATCAGTGTAAAATAGGGCAATCACAAAAAATGACAGATATCATTCTCTTACCAACAAAATAGGCATTGTGGCTGTTGACATAGTGCTTGTGTGCCTCTAGATCCTCCTGCTTCAGATCCATTTTTGCTTTGGAAGGGTTTAGAAGCTCTCTCACGTCAAACCCTGGACACACACAACATGTGATGCCCCATTCACATGCTTCTGAAATCTTTGCTGTTACCCTGACCTTGAGTTGTCTTCACACCAAATATAGTCTGTTGATTAAACCCAGTGGGGAGTCCTCCGTGTTGGTCACGTGATCTGCCCAGTGGTGCTTTTTGACGTGAGGCGTACACATCTTCACTCAGCTCCTTTAGCTTGTCTTGAAATAAGGTCAGTTGTTGGGGATGGATGAGGCTTGAGATCTGTCAAAATCAAAAGATTAGTTACAAATTGAGAGTGTTTTTTAAAAATGTGAACTAGTAAAAATACAGCTTGCCATTACAATTATAGCACCTTGTGGTCTGTGAAAGGTTTGATCATTGATAACAAATACCTGCAAATATTACAATGTGGAGAAGACTAGTTTATGTCAAACAGTACAAATTTTACATAGCTTAAGGCCATTTGAGGCTTAAAAATAGCTGAAAAATTTTACAATTTGATGTTGGTGAGGAAACCGGAGTATTTAAAATCTACTTGAAGCACAAGATGAAAAGAAAGATGACGATGCAAATGCCACACAGAATGATCTGGCCCGAGAGTTAAGGCTTGCTGTTAGGCCACAGTGCCACTGTGTTGCCTAATGTACTAGTGTTTACTTTAACTGCACATTGCAGACTTGTACACTAACAATTACAGACCTAACCAGTAAGCAGGTCAGTCTGTGGCTTTTAGAAAAATTGAGCATGAGCACTTGATTGGTGCTAAATATATATATATATATATATATATATATATATATATATATATATATATATATATATATATATAAAATTATATGATTTGTCCAGTTTTTAAAAAAATCACAAAAACATAAAATTCATGTTTACATATATTTTGCATAGAAAAAAGGCTTGTTGTACCAGATAGACTGGACGGAGTATTTCAGTGTGATGATCTATTGGGAATTACATCACAACCATCTCTGGGGTTGAAAGAGTGATCCAAAAAAGCTAGCTTCTACTTAAAGAAGTGAACTAAGTTACTTACACTTGGTGAGGCTTTGGTGCTGATCCCATGAACCAAAGCGCTGGCCACATCTGGATCAGAGGCTTTCCCATGATGCACTCTGATGGCTACTGGCTCAGGCCGATTGCTGTGTCGGAACTTCCTAACCTCAGGTGGTGTCGGGGGCTGAATGGTGTTAACATTTAATCATCAAGCATGTACTCTTTTCATTTGCTAATCAATTGTGTTAGGGTGATGTTTTAACCCTTGAGGCATATTGGGGCCCAAACTCTGTTGTAAAGTGTTTACAATATGAGATATACATTTTATATACAGTCTATAACCGCAGGCTCACATTATAACCACATGTTTTGGATATACTGTAATCCTGACATATTATGATGTTTTTCCTATGAATACCAAATAAATCTAAGCTTCTACCTTTCAAAATACTGGGAAAACAGGTTTTAGGTGCGGTGATCCCCCTTAACCCACCAGGGGCAGCAGAGCTTTATTACGTCAAGTTTCAATGGAGTCCTGTTTCTCTTATCCTAACAATATGCATGACAATAAAAAAGTTGAACACCACAAAAATGGTCTTGGAGTGTTGAGATTGATCAAAAAGAGTTGGGTGAATGTGGTTGACATTTTTTTTTGTCTGTGTGTGAGTATGCAAGTGTAGCCAAAACAATTTGTGTTGAAATAAATGGTAAATAAATCTCTATTGATGAATAGATTGGGTGGGTGTGTGGGAGTAAAATTTGGGTCATCATAAGCCAAATGAGGCAAATAAAGTCAATGTGGTTGAGAATATATTTTGTGTGTGAGTGTCGATTGGGAGGGCGGTCATCACAGACCAGGTGGGACCTGTTTGTGTTTTGTCTTACTCAAAAGACTCCTCTTTCCTTTTTGATAGGGCTTATGGTCAGGACATATATATGTGATAAGCTGATTTAGGCCTAAACGCTAGAGAAGTATGACACTGAGCTTCTATCCTCTGGCTCTGTCTGACTTCACTCTTATTACTCTAAACTTCTGTCTGCTTAGGTCTGATGTCTTTGATATCTCCTCACCCTCACTGATACTGTCCAACTATAACTCCATAATCTCGGATATCTTTGATAAGCATGCTCCTGTAAAGACAAGAAGTGTCCCTTCTACACACTCGTCTCCTTGGTACACTCCTGAGCTCCGTATCTTAAAGGCCACTGGTAGACGGCTTGAGCGCTACTATAGGAAAACTGGCCTGACTGTTCACCGTTTGGCATTCATCGAGCATATCAAGATTTATAAAACGGCCCTGAATTTGGCTCGTTCCAATTTTGTATCTGCTACAATTAATAAATCAAGCAACAGGCCAAAAGCATTATTTAACACAATAAATAAACTCACCAAACCTCCATCTCATGTTGCTCTAGCTTCTGATGAACTTTGCACTTCATTCCTGGCTCACATGCTAGAAAAATCAGATCCTGTAAACCAGTGCCTCTTTAATGATCCCACTAATATTAGTTACCTGCCGAATCAACCTGGTCACTCCCTGCCTTCTTTCTCTCCGTCTACTCCTTCTGTCTCTGAGTTAATCTTGAAGTCCAACCCTTCATCTTGTCATCTTGACCCCGCTCCCACTACTATACTGAAATTTTGCCATTCAGTTATTTCTGCACCTATCTCTCACTTCATCAATGCATCTCTTATCTCTGCTTCATTTCCTCTGTCACTCAAAACTGCAGCTGTTACCCCTGTCCTCAAGAAACCCAACCTTGATCCCTCAGTCTTATCTAATTATCGTCCCATTTCAAATCTCCCCTTCATAGCTAAACTACTGGAAAGCACTGTTGCCTCCCAGCTCCAGTCTTTTCTAGTTGAAAATAATCTCTTTGATCCTTTTCAATCTGGTTTTCGCCCTTTGCATAGTACTGAAACTGCACTAGTCAAGGTAACGAATGATCTGCTTCTCGCTGGTGATTCTGGTTCTCTGTCTATGCTTCTGTTGCTCGACCTCAGCTCTGCCTTCGATTCCGTCTCCCATCAACTACTCATTTCGCGCCTTTCGGATGTGGGTATTTCTGGTGCTGCTCTTTCCTGGTTCTCCTCTTATCTCTCTGACAGACGGTTTTACATTTCACTTAAGAATTTTCACTCACCCAATGTTCCCCTGAAGCAAGGTGTTCCTCAGGGATCCGTTCTTGGGCCATTATTATTTATAATTTATATAATACCTCTTGGTCAGATCCTCCGCCGTCATGGTTTTAATTATCATTTTTACGCTGACGACATTCAATTATATAGTACCTGTACATCAACTTTATCTCTCACAACTGACAAAATCTCTGCTTGTGTGCATGAAATAAAAGACTGGCTTCATTCAAATTTTCTAAAACTCAACATGGACAAAACTGAGATTATTTTCACTGGACCTTCATCACTCACTAATAAAATTTCTACTAACTTCACCTGTGCGATTGCCGGCTCTTTCATCAAACCATCTAGTACTGTTAAAAATGGTGTAATTTTTGATTCCTCTCTATCTTTCCACTCTCACATTAATTCCATCACTAAATTGGCATTCTTTCATCTACGTCGCATTGCTCAGCTCCGTCCCTTTATCAGCATCTCAGAAGCTGAAACTGTTATCCATGCATTTGTCACCTCACGTCTTGATTACTGTAATGCACTTTTCATTGGCCTACCAGCTAGCTCCATTTCCAAATTACAATACATTCAAAACTCTGCTGCTAGACTGCTCACACACACCAAGCGTTCCGCACATATTTCCCCAATTCTGCATGATCTTCACTGGCTTCCCGTGGTTCACCGTATTAAATACAAAATTCTCCTACTCGCTTTTAAGTCTCTGCACGACCTTGCTCCCCCCTACCTCTCTAACCTGCTTCTTCCCTACACCCCTACACGCTCTTTACGATCTGCTGATTCCAGCCTTCTCGTTGTCCCTCGGCATCGCCTTGCTTCAATGGGGGGCAGATCATTTAGTGTTATTGCGCCCAAAATGTGGAACTCTCTCCCCCTATCACTCCGTCAGGTTAACACTATCTCTGAATTCAAATCCATGCTCAAAACACACCTATTTTCTGAATGTTACAGTTCTTAGTTTTTTTTTTTTTTTTTACTGTATTTGCGCTCTCATATGCCTATTGTTGTTCTGTCTGCTCTCTTTGTCAATTGTCCTTATTGTTGTTTGTTTATTGTTTATTGTAAAGCGTCCTTGAGCTCTGGAAAGGCACTATATAAATAAAACTTATTATTATTATTATTATTATTATTATTATTATTATTATGTCATTGCTGTTCATAAGTTTTCAAGCTGTTCCACTCTCTTCTGGGGAGTGGATACTGTTGCAGAAGTCCACCCTGCTGTTAGACATCCCAGTGATGATTGGACCCCATCTGTGCTACTGTCTCAGCCCATTACATATTTTTTTTTACAATTTTATGGGAGGCCTGCCTATAGGTAGAAATGTCAACAGGATATTTATTACTTTTTATTACTTTTTTACTTTTACTTTTTTATTACTTTTGTACTAAAATTTTGGTTTAATACAAGTAATAGAAAAAAAGGTTATAATAAAAATGTTTTAAAATCTACATAGGGCAATAGATCTACAAAAATAGAGACCTGAGGTGGTTCTTGTAAACATTCTTTTGCAGTATTTCCAGTGGGTAGCGGTTTCCCGGCCTGTTGTTCGCATAAAAAAACAATTTAAATAAGACAGTGTCTGGTGTGGTTGTTTTGTTTAATTTAAATATTATTTCAACTTACCGTCACTTTATCTGAGTGTTGGGAGCTCATCTTAAATTTAGAATAATTCAACAATCCGTTAGTAACTTTTGATTTATTCGTTCCTTTTAGCTTTGTCGATTTTTTAAAAAGAAAAATACAGCTAAACTCCAGCTAGCATATGGTTAGTTATACTACTGCTGCCGAGTTCCTTCACTTGTTTGGTCCTTGTCGCCTGGCAACACAACGATTAATAGGCTGGTTTCATATAGCCTAAAGGGTTCTATTTACTATTCGTTATTTATTTTCAGCTAAATTACGAATTTTAATCATGTGTCACAAATTTGTGCTCCTATTTCAAATACTAAAGGAAAAATAAATATATCTTCATTGAAAGTAGCGTTGCTATGTTGGCCTGGTATTCTTTATCTTTGTGTTGTCCAATATGGTAAACTTGTTTTTATTTATTATGGGGAATTTACTGTAAAAAAAAATAAATAAAAATAAAAAAAGAAGGAAAGAAAGAAAGACTGGTGCTTGGCAGTCTGTCAGCTCCTGTCATCAGCCGTGGACTTTCACGAAAAGGGAAGTTGAAAGAAGTGGGAGAGAGGCAACGCGAAGCTTAATGAGATCCAATGTTCCAATAGCTGCTTCATCTTCTACTCACCTATTCTGAAAATATTCATGCGATACCGGCATTAGTTATTGTATATTCAGTTACACATTAACCAGCTTCCTGTTTTGGACGGTGAGTAGCTCATTTGAGTATTAGCTTGGTGGTAGACAGCTATCCCAAGGGCTCCTCCCGAAGCCGTTTTAGCTAAAGCCGTCTGCGCTACGTTAGCCTTCCACTGTTTTTCTGTGTTGCGCTAGCGTTAGTTAGCCCGCCCTGCTACAGCGAAGCTAACCAGCACTGTAAGATTCCACCTAGTCCGGCCAGTATATTCACATTCATTAGGGTTGTAATGGCCCATGGACTAATTAATGAATAGTATAATAAACTACCGTTGTGTTGTTTGTCAGATTTTAATAAATGGTCAGCCTCTGGCGTTAGCGGTCATTAGCTGTACACCACACACCCAAACATTGATCATATCTGTAACTTTATAGAAAAGCTAACTGACAGTCCACGGGAACAGACATCTCATATGTGAGCTTCTATGATTGACGTGCAGATAATTATATAGCTTTTTTGAAACCAAGATGTAAATTTGCATCTAAAATCTGGTTGTTAGCTTTAATGCTAACTATAATGTTGTTAGGCTGCTAAGGCTAACTGTAGTCAACAACAACACATAAAGTGCTTGTAGCTAACCATAATAACATTAATGTTAATTATGTTTATCAGAAGCTAGGTTAGGTGTTGACACGACTGTAGGTACTGCTGTTATTATAAATATCTGTATTACACGACGGCGTCTGTTGTGAACTGGCATTTGCTGGTGACTGTTGTTTCTGCAAAGACTACTGTAACATTACCTCGAAAACATATTGCTTCATTTTTATCTGGATTCTGTTTCTACAAATTATTTTTTGTTGGCGATCTGTGTATTATTGTTTTATCTTTAAACATGTGTGTGTTGTTCATGTTGCAAACATTTACAGATATGTTTCTGCTGCATCTAACATAAACTTGCATAACTAGTTAATGTCCATGAAATCAATAGGTAGTTTAGTTGACTAGAGCTGCATTGGCTAATACTGTCTGTAGGCGTAAATTGTTTATGTTAATGAAATGACTTGATCAGTAATTTTAACACAATTTTCTTAGTAATTTATCTGACAGTCCCCAGGTCATACGTGAGGTGCAAGCTTAATCTCTAATATAAAACTGTGTTTTTATATCTTTAACATTAAAACACTTTTAAAACACAAGAGACTATCAATTCGACTTTATCAATTGATAAAGTCTCTTGGAATTAGAGACGAAACATCGTAACCTTGAAAACTGGGTCCAGATGCTTTTACTTAAACCTTTTTTTTCACTGTTTGTGAAAGCATTTGCATATGTGTTGTATTATAAAGTAATCCCAAAGTACACTCAAGTTTAAAGTCACAAAAGTTTATAGTCACAAAATTGACTATATGAGTTGAGAATATAATTTTGTATTTGACAGTGACACTGTGCTTCTCTTTTCTCCACAGGTTTTAGCAGTTGCACATTTTCTATCAGCGTCCAGAGGACGAGACCATAAAGTGCACCATGGCAAGCAGAGGTGGAGCAACACGACCCAATGGGCCAAACACAGGCAACAAAATCTGCCAGTTCAAACTTGTACTTTTAGGGGAGTCGGCTGTAGGGAAGTCCAGTCTTGTTCTTCGTTTTGTTAAAGGACAGTTTCATGAATTTCAAGAGAGCACAATTGGAGGTAAGACCAAATAGACTGGACTTCATGTCTTTCTATAAATCTGGTTCATGAAGAGGAAATTGCCTTTGTACACAATGTTATCAGAATTAACTTCTCTCTCTCTCTCTCTCTCTCTCATATATATATATATATATATATATATATATATATATATATATATATATATATAACACACAGTTGTTCTCTTAAGTTTACATAACCTGTCAGAATTTTGTTTGGCCATTGTTTAGTGAATATAAATAAGACAGTGGTTGGGTGAAGTCATTTATTGTCAAACAACAATGTTTACTCTTTTTAAATCATTATGACAACAGAAACTACCCAATGACCCTGATCAAAAGTTACCCTTGCAATTTTGTCCTGATAACATGTACACAAGTTTATACAAATAGATATGAATGGCTACTAAAGGTAACCATCATCACCTTTGATCTGTTTGCTTGTAATTTGTGTGTGTGTATTAAAGGTCAGTGAGTTTCTGGGCTCCTGACAGACCCTTGCATTTTTCATCCAGTGCTGCACTGATGTTTCTATATTCAGAATTATGGGGAAAGCAAACAAATTGTGAAATGATTTGCTGTTAAAGTTTATTGAACTGTATAAAACAGGAAAGGTATATAAAAAGATATCCAAGTAATTGAGAATGCCAATTATTATTATTTATTTATTTGATTGGGACAGTGCATGTTAATGAACATACATGAGACACAACCACATGAATGTAAACATGTCAGATTTTAGCCGTAAGCTAATTTCCATCCGTTGTCCCAACATTCTCACACCATACATCAGAGCAGCAATCACACGCATACACCAGTGCTTTGTCACTGGAGGCAAGGAGGGTTAAGAGTGGGAATCGAACCGCCAACCTTCTGGTTATAGGGCGACAGCTCTACCACTGAGCCACTGTGCCCCTCCTTTAGCAGTGTTCAAACTCTATTTAGGAAGTGGAATTCTGTTAAAACCAAACCAAGGCAAACAACAGAAATTTGAGCTGCAACTGCCAGGAAAATTTATCGGAATGTAAAGAAAAACCCACAAATAACTACTGAAATACGGGACTCTCTGAAAAAAAGTGGTGTGGCTGTTTCAAGACGCACAATAAGGAGGCAATGGGCTGCATGTTTGAGACAGCTATTACAAATGCCACAAAGCATCTTGCTTACAACACACCAAACAGCACAAGGACAAGCCTCAAAACTTCTGGAACAAAGTCATTTGGAGGGATGAGACCAAAATGTAACGTTATAGCCACAACCATAGACGTTACATTTGGAGAGGAATCAACAAGACCTATGATAAATTGTACACCATTCCTACTTTGAAACATGGAGGTAAATCTATGATGTTTTGGGGATGGCTGAGCTATAAAGACACAGGAAACTTGGTTAAAATTGATGGCAAGATGAATGCAGCTTGTTATCAGAAAATACTGGAGAAAAGTTGCACTCATCTGCCCGGAACTGCACATGGGACATTTTTTTCCAGCATGACAACAATCCAAAGCACAAGACCAAGTCGACTTATCATTGGCTACAGCAGAATAAAGTGAAGGTTCTGGGCTGGCTTCTCACTCTCCTGACCTCAATACCATTGAGCCACTCTGGGCAGATCTCAAATGTTCAGATCATGAAAGACAACCCAAGAATTTACAGAACCTGGAGGCTTTTCCCCAAGAAGACTGGGCAGCTTTACCATCTGAGTAAATAAAGACCCTCATCCACAACTACCACAAAAGACTTGAAGCTGTCATTGATGTTAAACGTGGAAATACACAATATTATGAAAGGGTTTATATAAACTTTATATTAGAGTTATTTGGGTAGTTTCTGTTGTCATTATAATTTAAAAAGAGTAAACACAATTGTTTGACATAAATGGCTTTACCCAACCACTATAAGTGAAAGAAAAGTTTGTGTCATTCATATTATTTGAAAAGTGGCCAGAAAAAAAATCACAAATCCTGCCAGGTTATATAAACTCATGAGCACAACTGTGTGCTATATATATTTATACAGTGGGGATCGAAAGTTTGGGCACCCCAGGTAAAAAGTTTTATTAATGTGCATAAAGACCTCAACATAATTGAAAATCTACAGTTAGACCTTAAAAGAGCAGTGCGTGACAGACATCCCAGAAATCTCAAAGAACTGGAAGACTTTTGTAAGGAAGAATGGGCAAAGATACCTCAAACAAGAATTGAAAGACTCTTGGCTAGCTTCAAAAAGCGTTTACAAGCTGTGATTCTTGCCAAAGGGGGCAGTACAAGGTATTAACTCTGCCCAAACTTTTGCAGACACCATTTTTTTTGGTTTTCTTTTATTTTGAAAGTGTAAATGATGGAAATAAACTTTTTTCACTTATAAGGATGTCTAATCTGTCATTTGATGCCTTTTTTTGGATTTTCCCATCTTCTCTTGGCTTCTTTATGCACATTGATACAAATTTTTGCTTGAAGTGCCCAAACTTTCGATCCCCACTGTATATGTGATGTAAATGATTACATTAAGTCATTATTGTTATAAAATAACTTACTAACAACTTTTTACATTTTTTCAAAGCCAAGAACATTTTATATGATATGAACTTGAACAGTCAATCATTTCTTCATATGTAATCAATAATTAAAAACCCAATTCCCAAAATTTGGGACACTGTACAAATTGTGAGTAAAAACAGAATGCAATGAAGGGGAAGTTTCAAATTTCAATATTTTATTCAGAATACAACATAGATATCAAATGTGAGACATTTTGAAATGTTATGCCAAATATTGGCTCATTTTGGATTACATTAGAGCTACAGATTCCAAAAAATTTTGGGACATGTAGCAATAAGAGGCTGGAAAAGTTAAAGTGTAACTGACAAAATTTGAAAAATGCTGAAAAAGTAGGCAGAGCCCAGCAGAGACAGAGGACAAACTGAGGGCGGAGCTTAGCGGGGCGTGAACCTGAGACCCACAGTGACAGATTGATTGACAGCTGTCAGACTCACAAAGATGGAGACTGGAGGGAAGCGAGTAGCTTTGCTACGGAGCTGTCCTTCGTAGTGGAGGACTTTTATGTGCACACAGGGCTAGAGCCTAATCAATTTGTGCTGCTGGCTCAAACCACGGTCTCAACAACTCCTGAAGTTAAAGAGCGAAGAGAGAATGGGGCCAGTGATAAAACATTAACATTATCTGGTTCAGGCTAACGCTCGGCAAATGCAAACAAACTTTCAGAAATTGAAAACCTATGCATTTTGTTTGATTTTGGTATGATTTTAGTGTTAATAATTACACACAAAACAGTGATTTCAAGTCTCCCTCTACAACTGTTAAAAACTGTTGTCTCAAAATGTGCATCTGTGCACCTGCAGCTCACTGGTCCTGGGACAGAATGTGTTATAGAGAGATACTTGGAGAGTATAGCTATGAAATATGCACAAAAGACAGCCCTCACCAAATAATATATTAACATTACAAAAAAGTAGTAATAAACATTGTTTCTCATGTTGTAGGTAATGCACAGATGAAACACGTTGGTGAGTGGGCTGAATAACAGCCCATCCAGGCTTTAAGGAAGTAGCACTAAACCCCTGTTTCACAGGCTCTATCACTTGTATTGTAAATACATTTTTTACCCTCCACTTTCACATATTGTAAATGCACAAGCTCTTTCAGCGGTTATAGATACTTGTCTATTAGGGATGGGCGTTTTCCGCAAATATCACATTCGAATATTTGAGCTCACAAAAATCGAATATTCGTTTATTTAAATTAAGTTTAATGAGACAGACGTTATTTTTCAGTAACATTTAGGTTATTGTTTCTGTCATTTTTGAACAAGCTTATACACAATAAGCTTAAACATTACGCTACATCGTGTGTAAAAAAAAAAAAAGTGAACAAAAAAACGTAAATAAAGCCGCCTGCAGCAATTAGGCTATTGTAGCCTACAGAACGCAGCCTAGGCTACATTTAACTTTGACCCTTTTAAACTGTCAGCAAATCTTTTTTGCTTTCTTTCTATTGTTTTACATGTTCTTGTTAAGGAACACAAGCATGTCAACATGATCGGGGGAAAGTCGGCTCCTTAGTCTGTTAACAATGAGGCCGGCTGCGGAGAAAACGCGCTCTGACGGCACAGAAGTTGCCGGGACACACAAGTAACGGTGTGCTAAGCGACTAAGTTTTGTGAAGCGCTTCGTGTTTTCGTTCCACCACTGAATGGGATCCTCATCTAGTGGAATACATGGCTCCAGCAAGAACTGTTCCCACTTGTCTCGGCTGGATTCTCTGTAATCATTGCCGAAGAACTGGCTCAGCCTTTTCCGACGGGCATTGCTGCATCCTCTTCATCGTTGGTGGCGGCGGCTGCATCCGCGCCACTCGCATCAAGGAAAATGCAAAAAATATAGCGAAATTCGAATAGCATTTTTATTTATCGAATAATTACAGCAGATCGAATATTCGAATGTTCGAATGTCCGTGCACACCCCTATTGTCTATAAAAAGAAGAGGGGATCTCATACAGTTGTAAACATGGCCTTGTCCATAATTTTTTGAGATGTGTTAATGCCATAACATTTTAAAATCAACTTATTTTTCCTATAAAATTATACATTTTCACAGTTTAAACATTTGATATGTCATCTGTGGTGTATTTTGAATAAAATGTTGAAATTAGAAACTTCTACATCATTGCATTCTGTTTTTATTCACAATTTCTACATTCCCAACTTTTTTGGAATCATACCTTTGAACATTGCAATGATTATATACTATAATAACTTTTCTCTAACAAGCGATTAAATGTAAAAAAAATTTTCTCCTGCTGCAGCTGCCTTCCTGACTCAGACAGTATGTTTGGACGACACAACAGTGAAGTTTGAGATCTGGGACACAGCCGGTCAGGAGCGCTACCACAGTCTGGCTCCCATGTACTACAGAGGGGCCCAGGCCGCCATTGTGGTCTATGATATCACTAATGAGGTGAGTGCAGAACAGGTCAGGTCTTTAACAGGCAGGACCCATGTAGGGCTGTCAGGATGACTACTTTTTCTTGTGCGATATGTTGCACCAGAGTTAATTGCAAAAAACAATATTAATGTGATGTTCAAACCAATTTACCTTGGTGTGGTGGTCAAAGGTCAAATGACCCATTTTAGGGGGGTTGGGAGCAAGGAGAGGTAAAAGTAATAATAATTCATCTTACATAGTCTGCACTTTCTTATTGCAGAGACTAAATACATTACTTACTACATACTTATAAACTGATCTTAAGCTGAACTTTGGACCTACAATAATAACCAAATAAAATTGGATAATTATTTATATATATATATATATATATATATATATATATATATTGTTTCTAATGATACCTTCACAGCTCTACCTTCATTTAACTAAGCAGGGTATAGCCTATGTGTTTAATTTGAATCAATAAACTTAAAATAGTAATACAACAACAGCTCATTATCAAAGCACCTGATTAAGATCATATTGACTTAGCGTTCCTTTAGCTCGCTGCTAACAGCAGGCTTCTTCTTAATAACTTTAAAAATGGACCAAACAGCAGAATATATAAACTAAAACAAATCACAAAATAAGCCAGTCCATATTAGATTTTATGCATTTTTTTTGTCTTTTTTTAAAAAAAAAAGACCTTTTGTAGGGGGATGACATTGGGCAAATAACCTGTCCAAGACTTAAACTGGGTCTCTTGTGGTCTTGCGTATTTGCGAGCGATACTGAAGAGGTAACTGACATTAGCAAATTAACCTATACCAGCCTACTGATATTATTCTGTTGTCACGTAAAGTGTTTGCGCTGGATATATGTCTCTTATTTCTGCGGTTCCTTCAACTGTTGCTCAACTAGCTTGCTTCCAAAATGACAGCATGTGTGGAAATGTTATTGCCTCTCAGAGAAAGAACAGCAACTTGCTGTGTGCATAATTTGTTCTTGTGAGATTTCAGTAGAAGGGGTAAAGACATATCTTGAGGCAGTGTTTC
The DNA here is from genome assembly GCA_024349245.1 of Neodontobutis hainanensis. NCBI lineage: Eukaryota > Metazoa > Chordata > Actinopteri > Gobiiformes > Odontobutidae > Neodontobutis > Neodontobutis hainanensis. The sequence continues at coordinate 3,368,476 of JALDNG010000096.1, forward strand.
ACACACATTATGGAAACTATGAGAGAGATGCTAAACAATTAGCAAAACATTAGCTCCCTTGCAAAAGTTACTTTCCTCACAGCAGCCCGCAACTTTTATCGGATCCAGCTCCAGATGAATCCACTGTTTAATGACTCTAGCCTCGTTTATGAGTGGACAACTATTTCTACCATAATCCTGTTGCGCTAAGCTTAAGAAACGTGTGTTTAAAATTTAAATTACTTGCGAATCATTTGTATAAGTCTACTGTAATTAATACAAACACTGGTCCACAGGTCCTTGTGGTGTAAGCGAAAAGCAGAGTAGGATCTTATCATTTTGTGCTGCTGGCATAACCCGCGGTCTCAACAACTCCCGAAGTTAAAGAGCAAAGTTTTGCAGCGCAAGAGAGAATGGGGCCAGTGATAAAACATTAGCATTGTCTAATTTAGGCTAATGCTCTGCAAATGCTAACAGACTTTCAGAAATTGCAAACCTATGCATTTAGTTTGATTTTGGTATGATTTAGTGTTGATTGCACAAAAAAACAGAGATTTCAAGTCTCCCTCTACAACAGTGAAAAAAACTCTTATCTCAACAGGTGCATCTGTGCACCTGCAGGTCACTGGCCCGGGGAGAAAATGTGTAATAGAGAGATACTCAAGGTATAGCTATAAAATAACCAGTGTCAAGTCCATTTTATTAATTGAATAAGTAATATGCACAAAAGACACAACCCTCACCAAATAAAATATTAACATCCCAACAAAGTAGAAATAAACATTGTTTCTCATGTTGTAGGTAATGCACAGGTGAGACAGGTTGGTGAGGGAACTGCATAAGAGTCCATCAAGCTTTTAGTCATTAGCACTAAACCCCTGTGTTACAGGTTCTTGAATTGTAGTGTTACTTATCTTCAACTTTTTGGTGAGACGCTTTTAAAACAGATTAGTTCGAGGAAGAAGAGAGCAATGTTTTAATAAATAAGTAAATTACTTTTTTACATACTGTACATGCACCAGCTCTTTCAGCGGTTATAGACACTTTGCTGCTGTGTGGTCAGGTGGTGCTGGGAAGACCTGGGCCAGAATGTACGTCTCATACCTTCTTGTGCTGTCCTTACAGAGGACTCCAATACTGAATTTATAAATATAGTTGGTATTTATAAAATAAATAAAACATTGAAATATAAAGAATCATTTATACCTGGAGTTAAACACAAAACAATTGTTTAAAAACATGCATTATGTAGTGTCCAAAACTGACCTCTCAGTCTTTGGCACTTTCAGATGGAATAAGTCATGAATGTCCTACAATTTCAATGCCATAGAGTCTTTGTTGTTCACAACCAACACAATAAACGACCCGAGTAGACACACCAACTCTACTGATGATTACACATTAGACCCAAGCTTTTATACAGTTTTCACATGACAGTTCATTTATGTCTATTTCGTTAAGGCTTTGAGGACCCCTCCTCATCGGCATCTTCTTTCTTTGAAACCTGGTTTCTCCATACAAAGACTCGTTGTCCTGTCTTAGTAAATTTTCCCTGTGTGTGTTTGCACAACCACCTTATCATGATTTAAACCATACATTTTTGACATCATGTTTTCTCTTTTACCTTCCCATGATCTTAGTTGTATTATCATAACATGTTCTCATCCATGCATAAGTATAAATCCTAAGATAAGTTACATAAACCCCTCAAAGTGAAAAATAACATAAGCACACAAAAACAAACCCATAACATAGAAATATTACACCACAATTATAAAATAGGTTATAAAACTCATAATGAACATGTATCCACATAAACATTTACAAACAAATGTCTAAATGACACCCTTTTCTCAAACTGCCTTTCCGTAATTCTTATATTCTTTAGGAATTGTTCTTACATTAAGCATTTCCATTTTTTATATTGATATAATATTTTATATATGCACACTAAATTTAAATAAAAAATAAATGTCAGTAAATTCTCATACATCATTTCAAGGCAGGTCCAAGGCTTTTATTTCTTAATTTAGACCATCTGAATGACAATAAAATTATAGATTATGACACCATGTTTTCTTGTTAGAGTATTTAAAACAAGTAATTGCACTATAACAGTAAAAAAGTACAGTCTATAATGCCCTCACTTCCATCTGGATGTTAGCTAGAGTCAGCAGTGGGCACACTTTTTCTCTTTAGTGGTGAGGAGCTAGTCCTGGGACACTCTGGCAGCGCCATCAGTGCCTGTGTCACATGACACACTCCTATTAGGTGTTCTGGCCTGGGTGGCTGCAAGAACAAGAGTTTAACAAATGATTTGTTATGTTAAGTATATGATGAGACCCAAACATCTCGATCCACAACTCACAAAAACTGCACAATCCCTAAAAGATGTTCTTCCTTTGCACTATCAGCCTTTTCATTTCAAACCATCAGACAGTCTGAAGTTCTAAATCTGGTACAAGGCATATCTTTTATTGTGATTTTAATGTACATGGTGCCTGAGAAATTAAAAATAAAATGAAACATACAAAAGCTTCATAGTATTCAAACTCACCTTTGCTTCTTCTGTTAGGCTTCACGTTTGCCTGCACACCTGCAGATCTTGTTCAGTCTGGCACCCAGTTTCTCTGGTCATCTAAGGCAAAACAAAATATTTGTGTTAATGTTTACAATTACAGTATTATATTAATTCATTTTGGATATTTTAAAATCTTTATAAATGATATTAATGACACAAATATTCTCACAAAGCAAAGAATCTTAAGAAGACATCTAAACACTATCACTCACTATTGCCACAGCCTACATGTTGGTGTCCTACTGGAGTCTGAGTCACCACTTTTCTGTGGCTCTCCTTTGATTGTAATTTGACTCTGAACAATTATTATCTCCTTTGTGAAAGCGCTAGTCTTTTAAAATGCACAAGTCCAACACAGTTTTTGAGTCTGTGTTGAGTCAAAACTCACGGTGTCACACGAGTCATGAGATGTTTGTGTTCAGTCAAGTCCATAGTCACGAGCCATTGACAGGTGTTTTGTTCTAAGTGCTGCATCTCTGCCATACGTACGCCCATGTACAAGAAATAACAAACGGGATATTGAGTGATAGAGTAAATTCAGATGTCTGTGTGTACTGGGCCACACGTATCAACACCACAGCAGCCCTCATTAGCGCGTTAGCCCGGTATCAGGAGCAGCTGAAGCTAACGTTTAGCATGCTTTATTTAACTAGCAACATGACAAAATTGATTAATTAACTTTAGCTTTACTGGGAAGAAACACAAATTGTGTTTAAAAATATATGTTCACTCACCTCTAGACGCAGCTGCGGTGGTGGGAGTCCATGCAGGAGCAGCGTTTGGCACTGTGTTTCTTTAAAGCGGGAGCTGTTGGGAGAAGCCCATTTCCACCTCCATTGTGTTGAAGAAGGAATCCCGCTTAAAATGCCAAGTGCACGCAACCACTTGCAATGCAGTCTAGCAGTGCTGTTGCAACCATATATTATATTAAAGGGTTTTTATACCAGGGGTGTAAGCCAATGCCAAGGGTGTGGTGAGCTCGTGCCAGGGGCATGGGTAGTGAGCCGTGAGTAAAGCCTGCTGACGTCACGCAAGGAAAAAACTTCAATTCAAAAAATTAAACTGCAGTAACCACCGTTCAACCTGAAGAGGGCTGCACCCACGTTTGACAAAGACAGTTTTACACCATAAATTGTAAAATTAATATACTTTATACTCAAATGTCAAAACTTTTACTCAGATCAATGATCAGCACTAATAAGGCCCCACTTACAGATCATGATTTAAAAAAAGTTGTCTGTGGTAAACACTGGTTGAGGTATGTTGATTTATGTGAGAAAGTGCAGCCTTTAAAGCTTAAGCATCCCATTAATTGATTCCTATGTGTGTCCCCGGTAAAAAACGTTAATTTGATCTTCGCAGTATGTCATCCTCCCAGCAGCATTAGCAGCTGGCTCTGTCAGCCTCGCCATCTTTGTCTCTGATTGGATACTATACTTAATCTGATTGGTTCATAGGTGCACAAGAGAAACAAATAAATAAAGAAGCCTGTTACTTCTTAACATCATCAGAGGTCAGTTTGTTAATCTGTAAGAGACTAATAATGACCCAAAATGGTTAAGTCTGTGTTCAGAAATTTAAAATCTAGGTCTATATTTTCCATCAGATTTACACAACTCAGAAAATTTACTTTGAATTTGTTAAACAATGTTTCAATATTATCTTCTTATCAAGTCAATGTTTTAATAATATAATAATTGTATAAATCTGTACCTGATCATACCTGACAGAGACCAATATTAGAGATGCATCTGAGGGAGGGTTGTCAGCATTGTTTTTACTCTACACAGAATGTTGCTTTTGTCTAAGTGAGTGTTTTATGCATTATGAGTTATTAAGATTCAATCCAGATCAAATCTATTTGGTAGAACCATGGGCTTTCTGTAATTTTAAATTGTGTTTTTATTGCAATCACAGCATATGATGCAAGGCAGACCAAAAACAGCCACATGGGTACTACTTTTAGAATCAAACTGGAAAGAAAACTAAAACTTAAAAACCCAGTCCCATCGACCTTTAGTTTTAATGATGTAGCTTATTTTGTATTATCTTAATGCTTTCTTTCTCTTTCTTTATCAGGAGTCATTTGTTCGGGCAAAGAATTGGGTGAAAGAGTTACAGAGACAAGCCAGTCCAAATATTGTAATAGCTCTGGCTGGGAATAAGGCTGACCTAGCAAACAAGAGAGCACTGGACTTTCAGGTTTGTGTCCCTTTAACACCTGCGGTGTTTGAAGCATTCTACCCAACATATTTCTCCTGCTTTTTTTGTGGAGTACGTCTAACTGAGCAATTTGTTCTTCCTCCCTTAGGATGCACAGTCATACGCAGATGACAACAGCTTGCTTTTTATGGAAACATCAGCAAAGACCTCTATGAACGTGAATGAGATATTTATGGCTATTGGTGAGCGTCTCTTGAAAACAAGCATAGTTACAAACACAATGCTTGTATTTTGACAGTGGCCCAGTGATCTGAAAGACCAAGAGTTTGGATCACAAATTAATTTATTTACTACCAGGTCTTGGGGGGCTGAAGCCTAAGCCCGAAGCATCTAAGCTGCTCTAGGCTAGAGGCGGGGTTCACCTTGGACACTTGACAGGGACTAGTAACATACTGCAACATCTATGGGACATCAGATCAAATTTAAAACTGTTCTAAATCAAATTTCTAACAACCATACTAACATTTATCTATCCACCCATCTTTCCCTGATTACACAGGACTTGATCACAAAGTCGGCAGGTGCCAAAACTATTCTGGTCCCAGACACTGTATAAAGAACTAATACACATAAAACAAGGCTCTGCAATAGTTAGATTTGAAGTGAGTGGTTGTAGTTGTGTAGGTAGAGGACAATTTCAGAAGAGCTGTTGTATGAAATTATAGTTGTGTGCCCTGGAAATTTAGTCTAAACTCTGCTGTGAACAAAGTGTTAACCCTTTACCCTTTATGGCCTCCTTTGCACTTTCTCCTCCTATTACTCCCACACATATTTTTTTCCTACTGTGACCAGGCCGTAGTCTTAAAAATTAATTATCCAACTCTGCTGTCAATAGGCAATCCTTACAATAGCCAGGATTGTGACTTGCATACAGAAAGCGCATTTTACTCATGAGTTCTCTCACGTCTGCTTCCTGAGCTCTAGCACAAGAATAATTGTGTGTGTATAATTAAAGCATCTGTTAATTTACTTTTATTTGACAGGAGTGACTTGACTTCAATGTTTAAATAGATTACAGTCAGTGAAGTCCTTATTACTTACATTGCTTCCACAGCGGACTTCTTCCAGCATCTTGCCTAAGAGTGAAAAGAAGTACAAAAAACATTGGGCAGTTGAAGCAAAAACATGCAAATTATTACCATCAGGGATGTAATGGTATTATTATAATGGCGATATCACAAAAGCTTAAATGTTTCGATAGCATTGTGATCTTGGGACGGTATGTTTTTGGGGAAAAAAAATAGGTTTTGTTCCAGTGGTAATAGAGCAGAGAACACTACATAGACTTTCATTCTCAGCCAACGGATGCCGGTGTTCTGAGGAGCTCTTTCGAACAGAGCGTTAACACAACGAAGAGGGACAATTATTCACAATCTGTCACCTTTTGAGAAGGTGTCTGATAAAAGTCTGGTTAGACCCGCAATAATACAACTGTGGACTTGGCTGGTGTTATTTCTGAACATTATGCAAGTCCAGAACAAGAAAGATGGGGGCAAATTTGGGCAATAGCCCCATTTGGGTCCCCAAAGACACAAAGCAAATTATGAATTTAACATGTATGCTCATATTAAACTCGGTGAGCACGGTTTTACAATACTGATTTGATACTTGGTTAGCCCATTCGTTTTAGTGACTTGTAATCATATACACAAGACACAGCATTCATGATATGCATGCTCTTAAGACTGTGCAATTGGGTAATTAGTTGAAAGGGTGTGTTTAAAAAATAGCAGTGTGGCATGCAATCACTGAGGTCATCAATTTTGTGAAAAAAACAGGTGTTAATCAGGCGGCTCCTATTTATGGAAGAAGCCACCAGCACTTGTTGAACATGCATTTGAAAACCTGAGGAAAATTGGTCATTTAAGACATTGTTCAGAAGAACAGTGTACTTTGTTTAAAAAGTTGATTGGAGTAGGGAATACCTATATAAAGGTGCAAAAAATGATGGGCTAAAAAGATCTCCAATGCCTTTTAAAATGGAGAGCAAAACCAGAGAGACGTGGAAGAAAACGGAAAACAACCATCAAAAAGGATCGAAGAATAACCAGAATGGCAAAGGCTCAGCCAATGATCAGCTCCAGGATGATCAAAGACAATCTGGAGTTACCTGTAAGTACTGTGAGAGTTAGAAGATGTCTGTTTAAAGCTAATCTATTTTTAAGAATCCCCTGCCAAAGTCCCTCTGTTTAAAAAGGCATGTGGAGAAGAGGTTACAATTTGCTAAAGAACACATCAACTGGCCTAAAGAGAAATGGAGGAACATTTTTGAGAAAGCGCATTTCGGTCGCTTGTATCCAGGATCTTGTTTTTTTTATGGTCATGACCCAAAGGTCATGACCATAGGTGAGAGTAGGAACGTAGATTGACCGTTAAATTGAGAGTTTTGCCTTACAGCTCAGCTCCTTCTTCACCACGACAGACCGGTACATCGACCGCATCACTGTAGATGCTGCACCGATCCGTCTGTCAATCTCACGCTCCTTCCTTCCCTCACTCGTGAACAAGACCCCGAGATACTTGAACTCCTCCACTTGAGGCAGGAGCTCTCCACCAACCTGAAGGGGGCAAGCCACCCTTTTCTGACTGAGAACCATGGTCTCAGACTTGGAGGTGCTGATCCTCATCCCAGCCGCTTCACACTCGGCTGCAAACCGTCCCAGTGCACACTGAAGGTCCTGACCTGATAGAGCCAACAGGACAACATCATCTGCAAAAAGCAGAGACGAGATCCTGTGGTCCCCAAAACAGACTCCCTCTGGCCCCTGGCTGCGCCTAGAAATCCTGTTCATAAAGATAATGAACAGGACCGGTGACAAAGGGCAGCCCTGCCGGAGTCCAACATGCACAGGGAACATGTCTGACTTACTGCGAACCAATGCAAACCAAGCTCCTGCTCCGGTCGTACAGAGACCGGACAGCCCTTAGGAAAGGGCCGCGGACCCTATACTCCCAGAGCACCCCCCACAGGGCACCACGAGGGACACAGTCGATTGCCTTCTCCAGATCCACAAAACACATGTAGACTGGTTGGGCAAACTCCCATAAATCCTCCAGGACCCTGGAGAGGGTATAGAGCTGGTCCAGTGTTCCACGACCGGGACAAAAACCGCATTGTTCCTCCTGAATCCGAGATTCAACTATCGGCCACATTCTCCTCTCCAGTACCCTGGCATAGACTTTCCCGGGGAGGCTGAGGAGTGTGAACACACCCTACGCGATGCCGTAGAGGCGTGTCAACCAAGACAAGAAAAAAAATGTTTGTACAAAATAGTTTTGAGTTTGTACAGTCAACGGCAGACACTGGTATTTTTTTTAACACACCCCTTTCAACTAATTGCCCAATTGCACAGCCTTAAGAGTATATATAAGAGTACATGTGTATATCATGAATACTGGGTCTTGTTTGTTTTTTTGACAATCTGCACCTACAAGTAACTTATTTTCCACAAAGCAATAAAAAATATACTAAAAACCTGGATTATTCTGGTTAGTCACATTGTACTGCTATTATTTTGAACAATACTGTGTATAGTACAGTTTAAGTTAGGCCTAAAAAGAAAATTCACATGACTTGTTTATATGAACCCATAGGGAAAGTGTGTAATGATACTTAACGTAAAACCCTGGCTATTTCTTTTTATGACTTGCTTAATTTTAGCCCAGATATAGAAATCACTGGTTTAATCCTGTGAAATACAATTATTGTACCAATGAGTGTTTGGGGATTACTGTATACTCTCTTTTGTTATCTAGTGTTCCCACAGGTCCTTAAAAGATCTTAAAAAGTCTTAAATTCAATTTGGTCAAAATAAGGTCTTACATTTCCTGTAAATTTGCTGTAGGTATTAAATCTGAAGACTGTATATTTAAGACTGACTAATACAGTAACAAATATTTGTTAACCACATAGTCTTATTTGGTTTATTTCGCTTTTGTGGTATTATTAGCAGTTTTATGGCACCTGCCAATAAAGCCTTTACCTGATGTGGGTGAGTGGATTCTGTTAGCTTAGCTATTGCAGCTCAGGACGTTAAAAAGGATTCAATAAATGGTTAAAATATTAGAAATTTGAAGGGTGGTTGGAGGTGAGAAACAGCAGTGAGATATGCAGCAACATGTTTTTAGTTTAACCTGCTCCAGAACCTGTGTGTCACCGTCGTGTTGACCTGCGTGAGTTGCCCTGCTGCTCAGCCACGTCCTCTGCTCTCTGGCTTTGGTCCCTCACTGCTGCAGGCCACTCAATGAGCAAAGTGTGGATAGAACTCTTAGAGTAATTGAGAATAGACTGTTCACTATACACTGTGTTCCAGGAAAAGAGAGACAGTAGCCTACAAAAAGAGTTGATACAGCCTGCTGTAGACGAGCTGAACATCGCTGTATTACTGTTTGATAATCAATGTGAGCAAATCTTAAATGTGTAGTTAGATTATCCTTGCTATAAAGCAACTCTAAAAAGAATTAAAGTTACAATGTAACCAATTCCTTACCAAGATCTTTGCATTCAGAAGCACAGCAATAATCCAACAAATAGCCTTGTTTAACTTTGACTTGCAAACTTGACTCCCGTGTTCTGATGCAATCTAAACTGTGTTAATGGCTACATGTGATGAATTAGTTTATTTGAAGAGAAGAGAAAACGTAGTTTTAAACGAGTCTCTGTTGTGTTGCCTTTAACATATGTCCAACACAAGGCCTAGGGGCCAAAGATGGTCCTGTGCAGTTTACTCTTAAACCCTCACACACTTTAGGTAATGTTAAGTAAACTGGCCTGTCGCTAATGGACCTAATTGTTTTGTGAACAATTAAAACAGTTGGTCTAACCAGTGCTACCAGTGAAAAAGTTACTGTAGAGCCATGCTTGTTTTTGTTTTGTTTATTTTGCAATCATTATACACTGAAGCGCGAAGTTGGCTGACAACATCTCCAGCATTTTAGGGGGTCTAATAAAGATTCATTTCATCATTTTAATTGTAACTATTTAGTTCAAATCCAGGGATCACCTAGTAAATTATTTTTAAAAAGCTACATTTATTAACCAACATTTATTTGGAGTCCTCTGTAGAGCCTTTATTTGATCTGAAACAAATTTTTTAAAAAATGATTGAGGATATTTGTAAAAACATGCAGTCTAACACTTTGTGTGATGTCTAAATGTGTAGTGGACATGTACTGTATATGGTCACTGCATGACTCTATGCAATGTGCTTCCAGGATTTATAAATGTCACTTAACAGACTGTTTAATATTTTGCCAAAGAAAAACAGCTAAGGTTGAATAAAAAATAAAAGCAGAATAGTGCATGGGACTCAAGCATGCCCTCACACTCATTAACAATAACGTTGAGGGGATAGTCCCACAGTCACCGTCACATGACAAGTTTAACCAAGTATGTTTTTTCATTGCAGCCAAGAAGCTACCCAAGAACGAGCCTCAAGCTGCCGGAGCCAACAGCGGGCGGAACCGGGGAGTGGACCTGACGGAGACGGCCCAGCCCACCAGCCGCCCCTGCTGCAGTAACTAACCTCAGTCCTGCCGTTGTCACCCCCCTCCACATGGCCCCATCTGGACATCACCCTCCCTCTCCCCCCTCCAGGAGGCCCCCCCTCCTTACTCCCCGGGAATAGCTAAAGACTTTGTATAGCTGCATTTCTAATACCTTTTATTGTTTTTGTTGACATTTCTTTTTTTCTTTTTTTTTTTTTAACTTTTTTTAAGAATAGTTTATCAGTATAATGGATGCATGTATCACTACAACGTCTAACCACATTTTTATCTCCTTTTCAGTTTTTTTTTTTTTTCAGACTAAGCCCTTTTTAAGAGAAAGCAAGGAACCTTACAACGTGTGACTGTCTTTGTGTGTGTGTGTGTGTGTGTGTGTGTGTGTGTGTGTGTGTGTGTGTGTGTGTGTGTGTGTGTGTGTGTGTGTGTGTGTGTGTTGAATGGTGTGGGGGCGAACTTTTCATTTCACAGGTTGGACTGGATGTGAGCATCGCTGCCCGGTATAGACTTGTGTACATGTGCGCAGGTTCAGTTTTTGATTACAATCATAAAAACCAAATTGAAGTGTTCTACATTCCCTTGCTTCAAAAAACTGTCTTCATCCAGGACTCCCAATGGAAAGTGGATGCTAGAATGTATAGGCTGTTTTCTACTTTATTGGCCTATTGCCTTTTACTGTTAACTTAATGTGTTACATCAATCCATGACGTTTTGCATTAACTATTGTATATCATGTCCGCGAAGATGCTCATCAGCTTAAATGAAGCTGAAGTCTTCAAGCTTTTTAATTACTAATGAATGAATAAATTAACTGTAAGCAAATAGAATAATACAAGTGGAAAATGGATGGTTGGATGCATAAACAGTTTAGCTTTTGATCAGAGCAAAACAATACAAGAAATAAATTGATGGATTACAACATGTAACCAGATACAGCGGGAAAATTATTCCTCAGCAAAATAACTATTTACAGTAGAGCGGACCCCCCCAAACAGTTAGTACATTCTAGCATCAACCATAAAATGTGGAGAATAATCTATTGCCAGGTCTTTGAAAAAGAAAATCCGTTTAGAACCAGCATATGAGGAACCCTTTTTACCCAAACACTATATTAAAGCAAAAGTTAACGCCTAGTTTTTATTTGTGAGCTACAGGTCACCTACAAAGAGCACTCCTTGTGTTTATTTTTTATGGGAAAATAATGGCTCAATGATTTTGGATTGACAAGAGTCTTTTTTTAAATAGAGATTCATAAAAATGGGCTGTGTCTAAAATCACACACTAGGTAAGAAAACATTTGAATATTTTTGCAACATCCCAATTCTTTTTCTAATCTATACAAAGAATTAGCCCGCTACCTGATTTTTATTTCCAAGAGGAAGAACGAATGAATGCAATGCAACCAATTAAAATTCAAATCCAAATGGAAAAAAATAAATAAAAATAACATTGCCTGCCACATTTTAGGAAACGGTTATGATTGGTTCGTTCGGATTAATTTAGGTGGAATAGGTTTTAATGGTATGGATTCCAGGCCCATTTGGCCAAGAAAGTGAATAATTTAACATCTGCAAATTGGCTTAGAATGTTTGGAAAAAGAGAAAATTAAATTAACAATGCAGAGACAGGGCTGTTATACTGTTTTTATTCTGCTCAGATCAGTCCACAAGTCACTCTACAAGCACTGATGAGCTGACGCTGTGAGAGATTTTGGACACTTCAATCTTAAACATGAGACATGTAATAAAAACTGTTTTCTTCTGTTTTAATGTTTTTGTTTAGGCCTGTAGCAACAATGTTGATGAATTAAACCAAGCCCAGTTGAATACAGATTACTTTTTATCTAAATTAAATCCAGCCCTTTTAACCAAGTCTGTAGATAATCCACTCTAATGTTATTCTAAAGTGCAATCTTCTTTTAGTACAGGAAAATTCAGTTCTGTACAGTTTAAGTCTACATCATTTTTCTATTTCTTTTTCATTTCTGATCTGGCCAAATGTTGAACAATGGTGTTTTTTTGTTATTTTTTTAAATGGTATATGTATTGTTAACAAATCCCTCTGGTGTCTTGTTACTTTTCTCAAATGTCATGAATGAGAGGAACTTTGATTCCATTGCACAGTGTTGATCATGTTTTCAGTACTGATTGACTGCCCTGGGTTTTATATGACAGACTTTATTGGACTTGCTAACCTCTGGCTAAAAGCAGGTAGCATCAATAACCTAACTGTTGGTCTCTTACAGCTGAATGACGTGTAATGATATACAACAGCATTACTAGTGATGGGCTGGTCAGTTTTGAGTGTCTGATACAAATTAATAAATTCAATAAAGAGGTCTCCTGTATGCCTTCTTCTTATAATAAATGGATGGTCACAAAGAGAGTGGCGAAAAAAGTATTTGAACCTTTTGGAATTTCATATTTTTTACGTGATCTAATTTTCATATAAGTTAAGGGTATTGACAATGTGTCTAAAAGTAATTACATAAGAAATAATTACACTTTCATGTCTATATTGAATACAGTTGAAAAAGTAAGTGACCTCTTAATAACTGGTTGACCCCCCTTTGGCAGCAATAACCTCGACCAGGTGCTTCTTGTATCTGTGGATCAGACCTGCACATCGTTGAGGATAGTAGCTATTTTTAAAGAAATGAAATAAAATATTCTCTGCTCTGGTGTTTTGGGCTGTTGTCCTGTTGCATCATCCACCTTCTGCACAGTTTCAACTGATGTACAGACATCCTCACATTATCCTGAAGAACTGTCTGATATACTTTGGATTTTATCTTCCCCTCAGCGATTGCAAGCCTGCTAACTTGAACCTTTTCTACCCTTATAACTGTATCTCTATGAATGATCAATCTGAACGTGTAGTGGTCACTATTTAACACTGTGTATTAGATGGACAATGTGGCTTCCAATGGACTCACTGGACAAGCCTGCACAGACAAACAATGCCTGTGGAACCTTGAGCCCAAGCTTTTGAGAGACATCTCCTTCACTCGACATAAAGCCACTGATGAAAATCCAAAGCAGGTTCTTCTCCCGTCCAACCCTCTTTTTCAGACACAGTCAGAGCTGAAAGAAGCATTTAAGGAGCACTGTTAACCATAACTGACTATGGTTAACAGTCATGTTAAGTCCTGTGTCAGGACTCTGGAGCAGGCCACATCTCATCTGTGGCATGATTCCTGCAGGATAAGAGTCACTGCCAGCTCTGCCAAGAGAGCCCCCATCAGAGGTAGCCCTAAAGTGCAGATAGTTGATAGTTGATAGGATGCCTTAGTTACAAAAGAATGGTCCTCATGTTTTCTATGCCAAGGTTCAAATGTGCATGTAAGCTGCTCATCTGGTCTACCTCACAGGTGATGCTCCATTTCTCCTACGATGAGTCATTCTGCTCCAAGAACATTGCAAGGCTCAGGACATTTTATTTTAAATATATGCTGCCATTTGTGGAAAATAATATATGCTGCCATTTGTGGAAATTAAACATTTCAGAGTTAACTAACTCAATACAAGATTATGCTACAGCAGTTACATCTACTATATCCACACTTATCAGCATCTATCTGCATTCAGCCACACTATATTTAACACCTGTAAATATCTGTAAATAATCTTTCTCTTATTCAAATGAAATGTCAGTGACTGAATGTTTTATTTGGATTATAATGAAATTATCAATTAACATTTAATTAATTCAGTCAATGCTCAAGAATTAATGTTCTTAGTTCTTGTTATTCATATTTTTTTTTTGTGCATTTTTGTGATTTGCATAAACTTGGAGAATATACTCGTGTTGCTTTTTACATTTACATTTATTCATTTAGCAGACGCTTTTATCCAAAGCGTCTTACATTGTTCTACAGTAATTACCAGTGTTACAGCCACTGGAGGCAAGGTGGGTTAAGTGTCTTGCCCAAGGACACAACGACAGTATGAACTGTGGGGAGAGTGAGAATCGAACCGCCTACCTTCCAGTTTAAAGACGACTGCTCTACCCACTGAGCTACTGCCGCCAAACTTACTGTAGTAAGATGATCAGACAGAAAATGGGAAGTAAATCATTGTTTTACTGAATTACAGACATTTACAAGACAGTAACAATTAATGGACAACATTTTAAAGATGAGGTACAAGCAGGAGTGAAAGTAATCCGGTAGGGTCCGGTACAGTGCGTCTGTTTTGTGAAAACACGATCGTGCCAACAGGGAATTAAACAAATGCTGGTTCTGTTTAGCCTCTTGACTTTATTTATGGAAATTTGTTGGGCCTCTGTTTGTGACGCCAAATCAACAATTCAAACAACAAAGTATTTAGTCAATGCATTCCTTCCTCGAGCATCATCACCATGCACCACTGCGACACCTGTGCGCTGTAAATATTTACTGTAGACGCCCTCTTCTGGGAGGACGGTGAGCTGCAGGTGAGTCTTTACAAACCCTGCGTAACCACTCTTGTGCCGGTGCCACTTTCTTTAGTCTTTAGTGTGCATCCGAGCTGTGGTCCGCTGTTCTCATGTGGCAGAATATAAATAAATAAATAAAATGTAGAGCTAAGCACTGAGAGGGGCCAATGCCCTATGTATATTTCATACAAAGGCCTGTAAAGAGGCTAAAGCTGCAGCCTGTTGAGGGGTTTGTCTCAAAACAGAGGCACAACAATGTGATGGGGTTTCAGGGCAAAAAGAACCTTTGATCTTGATTGTTTCTGTTTGAAAGCCTTCAGTCTGTGATGTTGGGCCCACACACAATGTCTACTAACTAAAATATTATAACATCATCTAAAATGCCACAGAATAAAGGTTAATAGAAATGTTTTGCTGATCAGTCCCACATACTTGTGTCTGACCACACACCCAAATCTATTGCCTTGATGAGCTATTGTTAATTTATTTTTTACTGTATTTGTAATTTTAATATTTTTTTTACTTCAATACATTTTATATAATGCTTTATTATGTTCTATAAATTGAACATAAATGAGTCAAGTCCTTCACTGAGACGCTCAGTATTGCACTAATATTAAAACAACAATTATTGGAACATGTGAGGACCTTAACCGAGCAGAGATTACACGGAAGAACAAGTAAATATTCGCACAACGGGGGGGGGGCAGATCCAGAGGCACACTGATAATATTGCCAGACGGTGCAGATCTCAGTGGACGTGGGAAAGTGGCTTTAGCTGTCACAGGCATGGATTGATGTGCCCTCTCAAATTATCGAGACAACATAAAAATAATCGATGCATTTTGTAAATTATATTTCTCGATTTATTTGATTTATCATTATCATTCTCCTGCTCTTGTGATGTGAAAGGCAGAAGACAAACTTAAAACTTTTGGAGATAATTAGGGTGAGGTTACAAAATAACCTCGACTAGTCTGGAGTCAAAGTCTAGCCAAGATGACAAGACCAACAGAGCCTGTCCCTGATTGATGTGAGAGAAGTAATGCTGTCAAGTAGAACATCTTAAGACTCAGAAACTGGAAAGGCGCTGACTCCAGAGGTTCAAAACCCCTCAAGCACTAAAGACACAATGCAGTTCTGAAGACAAAGAAACCTAAAGATGCTTCCGCGTCAGGTACTTTTACAGCCTCTGGTGTGCTCACACCCAGCTGCGTTCTCACGCAGGTTTGGTAGCTCAAGCTGCATCACCAACTGAGGTTATTTAGGACAACTCTTGGCGTGTTTGACACACATGCTTAAACAACCAGTCACACAAATAATGCTCCCCATAGCACATTTCTACGCAGCATCGAGTGTGGCTTTATAAAGGGAACGCCTCCGGTGACGCCTCTCATATTGGTATCTTAAGTTGAAATGAGTGTGTTTTTACTGATCAGGTAAAATTTTAAGGGCTATGAACAAGCCCTAAGTGGACTAAACTACAATAACCATTAGAAACTTTTGATGTTATGAGCACATATATCCTTACATTTTACCATCATAGAAATAAAAAGTACCTGAAATAATGCTAATTATAATTATCTAATAATTGAGAATGAATAAAATTTTATTGCAGGCAAATTAGCAAAAGCATAGCTATCAGCTCAAATATCAAAAAAATTGTAGATAATAATCATAAGAAGTAAACTCAATGTCAAAAATATTGCTGCCTACCGCAGCAATTGGAGCACAGAGGATGCTGTTGTAGTGAATATGGTCTCGTTGATGAATAATTAATATGAATATGAATTATGAAAATTAATAATTAATATTTTGTTTATGAAAATATTAATTTCTTTCGGGGCACCACCTTAGTTTTAGCAGTTCTAAGGAAACTGATTATGTTTGATAAGTCTCAATACTGAAGGAATGAATTCTAACTCGTTTTCAGACCAAATCTACGTAAACATGAAACAAGGATGTCTTTATGGGTTTTATTAAAGATTAAATATATGAATAATAATGACATAAAATAAAACAAGATTATTGACAAGGTATTAGGGTAACGAACATGAAAATAACAGTTAACAGGTCAATGCTATAACATTATGATGGCTTTGATGGAACAGAAAGTTTAATTCTTTTGAATTTTATTAATTACTCGGAGTTCTTACGGAGAGAGAAGAAAGGTAAATGGCTTAGCTAAAAGGGACTATTGACGGCTGTTTGGAGATCGTAAAGGAAGAGGTTCTGCTGGGCCTTTTAAAGACAAATTACAGGGTTACACCGCCAACTTCTGTGTCACGCGCTAACTCACTCTGTCGATTGGTGGTTCGGTGCCAGTCGTCCGAGAAGGGCAAGATCCAAAGGTCCGCTTTAGAACTTCCCGCGCGGGTTAAACTGACGGTTCCCAAGCAACGAGATGGTTGTCACGTGTCCACTGATCCCACGGGCCTTGGAGCTCCGTCGTCGGGAAAGAAAGGCGTTCTGTTATTGTCTTTGAGTAAGAGGGCCTCTGCCAGCAGTCGAGACTAAAGTCTTTAACAAAAAGTGTTCGTTGAAGAAGCTTAAACTGGTTTTTTCTTGATTAACGAGGGCTGTTTGTTTAGCGGACTCGTTTTAACTTAAAGAACTACAAAATTTCCACTTCCGTCGCGTGGTTACGTAGTTCCGTAAAAGTTTTCAAAACAAAATATCAAATGCGTTGAGTCGTCAAAAATAAAGTCACTTAACACAGGACTGCGTTACGTGGTTTCAAGCTTAAAAGTTACGGCGATAAATACAAAAACTTAGTAGAAAAGTAGACAAGATTACGCGCGAACAAGAGTGTGCAAAGCGTTGCGAAAGAGAAGAGTACAGAAAAGAGTTTAACATGAAGAAGAAGCGAAGCTAAACTAGAATTTCGGCGCGCACCATCTTTTCTACTGGCCGAAAAGAGGCGTGTCTCACACGGTTTGGGGAAAGAGGCGTTTACTGAAAGTTTTGGAGTTTTTAATAAACTTTCTCTGTCCCATCAAATAAACAACTTAAACACATTTTAAGAACGTATTGCTTCTGCATTGTATCATATCTGTGCGTGAAATGTCTTTACGAACATTTAGATATCAAACACATATATATTCGTTGTCATTTTCTGAAAACAAATTAATAATTAGTTTTTATTGTACAACACACTTATGCAAAGTAAAACAGAGTAACATCGTTATGTTTCTTGTCCTGTTGGATCCTGTTAAGGGAGAATGGTGAGGTTTGCATAGTTACGAACAATCTTTAATACACGGTTACATTTTAGAGTAATCACTTTGGCTGGGGTTCCGATGCAGCGTTGTTTCTCTGCTTGTCCAGCAGAGTGCACTGTTTGGTCAATTTATAATGCTAGAACAAAGAAGCACAGTCCTTGGCGATAATAAAGACCGTCTTATCGCGGGCTGTATATCACCGGATCAACGTGCCAAGAGAGGCACCACAAAGTCTGGTTTGTCAAGAGGTGGTACCTACATCGTCCTTTGAAGTACTGAAAAATAAAGCTGTAAATATAATTTCACTCTTGCGTGAACTCTTTAACACAACATACGAACATCTGGAGAGGATTAGCAAGAAGACGTGAATTGAATCTCCTCATCTGTCCTTGGCCTGGATAAACAAAAGGAAGAGTCTTTAAAAG
The DNA here is from genome assembly GCA_024349245.1 of Neodontobutis hainanensis. NCBI lineage: Eukaryota > Metazoa > Chordata > Actinopteri > Gobiiformes > Odontobutidae > Neodontobutis > Neodontobutis hainanensis. The sequence continues at coordinate 3,386,823 of JALDNG010000096.1, forward strand.
TTCGGAGTTGTAAATTATTCATGACTCTGAAGGGTGTTGGTTCCTCCTGGTACGAGAGACACTACACTGTTTCCATGGCACTGCACTCTGGGCTCACATCTGGACAATAAGAACACTTATGCACGTATGCTGTTTGTTGACTTCAGTTCAGCATTCAACACAGTCATCCCGTCCAAACTAATAGCCAATCTTGAAGACCTAGGCATTAACTCCTCCCTCTGCAACTGGATCATGGACTTCCTGACCAACTGACCCCAGCAGGTCTAATCCGGCTCCATCTGCACCAACACTACCACACTCAACACTGGTGTACCACAGGGCTGTGTACTGAGCCCCTTCCTCTACTCCCTCTTCACGTCCGACTGGAGGCCTGTGAATGGATCTAACGCCATCATCAAGTTTGCGGATGACACTACGGTGATTGGTCTCATCAGCAACAACAATGAGACTGTCTACAGGGAGATCCAGCACCTGGCCACATGGTGCAATGACAATAACCTGCTCCTGAACACCTCCAAGACGAAGGAGCTCATTGTGGACTTCAGGAAAGAGTCAAGAGGCACACATGACACCATCCACATCAATGGAACGGCTGTAGAGCGTGTCTCCAGTTACAAGTTCCCGGAGACCCACATCTCGGAGGACCTGTCCTGGACAAGCCTGGTCAAGAAGGCTCACCAGCGACTCTTCTTCTTGAGGACACTGAAGAAGAATCGGCTGTCCTCAGATATCCTGGTGAACTTCTATCGCTGTGCGATAGAAAGCATCCTGACCAACTGTCACAGTCTGGTATGGGAGCTGCTCTGTTGCAGAGCGCAAGGCACTGCAGTGGGTGGTGAAAACTGCCCAACGCATCACAGGGACTCCACTTCCAGCCACGGAGGACGTCCAGAGGAAACGCTGTCTGCGTCGAGCTCGCAGCATCCATAAGGACTCCTCTCATTCTGCCATAGACTGTTCTCTCGCTTGCCCTCTGGTAGGCGTTTCAGGTGCTTCAAGACCAGGACCAGCAGACTGAAGAACGTTTTTTTTTCAGAACTGTCTCTTTATTGAACTCTGCACCCCGCTGATCCCACTGCCCTTCATCACCTGCACCATTGGACTGTCTATACATAGCATTATGTTTACTAGAACTATTTGCTCTGCTAACTGTTCATTTACAGAACCTCCTGTTCACACATGCACTACTGCACTTTACATAAATATGCAATAACTTCCACTGCACTACTGTTATTCAGACAGCTTCTGTTTGTAATTATTTGCACTATAACTATTGCACTACTGCTCACCATAGCCTTACCTATCATTATATATATTCATCCATACAATTCTGTTTATAGTAACTGCCATTGTATTTTATGTTTATAGTACATATCCACCTAAAATTTCTTCTATAATATAATCTATTTCAGACTTCTGTTTATAGCTCACCAGGTCTATCATTGTATATACCCATTTTATCATTTCTTTTTATAGCAATAGCCATCTGTATATTATTGTATAGTATGTACATATCCATCTGCAAATTACTTTTCATACTAACGTATTTATTAAGCAATACTGGATATCTTGCACTTGCTGCTATTGCACTTCTGGTTAGACCTAAACTGCATTTTGTTGCATTGTACTTGTACATGTGTAATGACAATAAAGTTGAATCTAATCTAATCTAATAAATTAATTCCAGTGAAAGTAAATGCAATCTAAGTCTGAAGTAATTTGTAAAAACCCAAATAATCCAAATTCCAGGCAAATCAATGATGCCTAAATGTGTTTAAGTTTGAGTTGAGTAGGAGGGGGAAAAGTCCAATTATTCTGAGAAATACCTTTTTGTTAAAGGTATGCTCAGTGACAAAAATCACCAAAAATAACTATTGCTTCTTCATATCTAAAATAAATCTCATGGTAGGCGGACACTAGTCAGTACTTCATCCAATCACAACACAAGTTTCTGACAGAAGGCACCTCCCTTTTGCAAACACTTTCAACAGAAGTCCTACCAGATGGTTCTGTGAAAAAGACTGTTCTGTGAGCAGTTCTTTTTGGCGGAGTCAGGTTACATATTGGTATTTTAAATTGTAATGAGTCATTCTTGGACATTGACTAGATGTAGTCTATGAGAGCTGTGGCACTGATTAGTTCGGATTAGCAAGATAAAAAAATCTGGCTCGTGAACCAGCCCAACAACACAATGGCACATAAGAAGGCACAATTATCTTAACAGAACTTTACAACAAGGTAAAACGACAGCAGAATCTGGTGGAAAAGGTTTATTGCATCACACAAAAAAAAGAACCATGTCCCAGTCCAACAACAACTGCAGATACAAAGAGACCTAATAACCCACTCTCTACCCTCACGTTGTCTTCACGAGGCCCTCTAGTCATACTCCAACATTTTTGATTGTTTTTAGCTTCTCTAAGATAATGCATGCTAATGAAATATAAAAACATTTAATGATCAAACTGTATTTTTATGTAAAAAACAACTAAATACTAATTTCTCATGATTCAGGAAGTGATTAATAAATCATTACACAAGCCTATAACAAAAAATGTATTGAGTACAACCCTAATATGATATTCAGTAATGTTTCTTACATCATCAAAGAAACATTGATTGAAATATAATGTGATTAACTTGAACTTACATGTAATAAAGATATATGATTACATGCATTTATTTATTATGTAAAATCATTTATAAGACTGTCAAGACAACTGCTTATAGTGTGAAAAAAGAGAGAGTACTGTCTCTGTGAGGAGACTTGGGTTTAGACTTTAAGCTGAGGAATAACCTCCTCCAGCAGTGGTTTGTACTCCTCAAGCGGCTGAGTGCTCTAAAAAACACAAAACATAAAGACTGAGTGAATGACAAAACTCAACAGTATTGTGGTTGTAAATATTCAAGATGTGTTTTATCAGTTGGCTTTTACCGACTAATAAAAAAGTATGTTAATAACCTTGTTGTCCCCTGCAGTCTGTCTCCGCAGAGCCTTGATGCCCAGTGTGGCCGAACTGATGACCAGGCAGAGCTCCAGAGCCGACAGGGCAATCAATACAATGTAAATGCTCCTCGCAAGCATCTGTGAAATAAAACAGGCACAATCAGCTTACATTACCATATTATCGAGGAGGTGGTAACAATCCCAAAGTTAAGGACCAGGAAATGTGTTCTATCAAGTCTATTTCTCTGTCAGATACAACAGCTGCAAGACGCATGGATGTTTTAGCCACAGAATACATCTCCTTGGCAGTGGAGCTTAACTTTGTTTCTATGTGTCTTTCTTGACGTTGATTGGTTCAAGGAGGATATACTGGGCATAATCCCACTGGAAGGACATACAACTAGAAAAGTAAATGTTTGAAAAGATTGTTACTTTTTTCAAAGACAGTGCACTGGACTTGGAGTGTGTTAACCTGCTGGTTACAGATGGAGCACCCTCGATGACTGAGAAGATCAAAGGACTGTGTGCACAACTGTCTTCTCTCGCCCCAAAAATGTGATCCCTTCACTGCCTTATGCATCAGAGTGTCCTCTGCTCACAACTAAGTTAAAAACACAAAGTCTGTCTCACTGCTATGATTAAGATCAGATCAAAAGCTCACTTCTTTTCAGACAAAACTAAACCTTTTCTTCCCTGATCTCAATGACTGTTGCACTTTCCCACATTGAGTCACCTTATCCAGTCAAGTCCCAGAGTCACACAAGTTATGTCAGATTTTCTGGTCAATTTAAGGCACAACTTTGCACAGAGATGACTTTGACATTATCTATGAGTCATTGTTATTTTGTTTGTTGCACTTAAAGTTAAGAGTAGCTGTATTACAGAATCAGATCCTGGTTGTAGCTCCACATGAAAGTGTTAAAATCTGATGTTATTCTGAGTCTATTGTACATCAAACAACATGATGGTAGTGGTAGTGCCCTTAGACCTCTTATCACCTGGCCTGCAGGAAAATATAGTTTTCCCAAGGCCAAGGCTACTCAATTGTTTTGAATATAAAATGTACAATAAATTAGACGGCACACTAATAAGAGAAAATATTACTGCAAAAGTGATTTTTTACATATAATGTTTTTTTGTTGACAGCGAATAAAACAAATCAAATATATTATGCCTTTATAAGACAATTTAAATGACCCACGCTGGTGAGCGTTGTTGTCTCTAAGAGACCAAAGGACACTTAAAGCACTTTCTTTTCCATTAAAGGCTGTTCACCAAAAGACTACAACAGATGTCTTAGTCCAACCGCCAACCAAAATATTAAATATACTTACTGGTAGAAAGACATTTATTTTCTGGTCTATTTTGTGAATTGCACTGTCAAGTCTTGCCTTTTATCATTAAAACAACAAAAATAATCTTGAATATGTAATAAAGCACTATATTTTGTTCTTTTTTCTGTGACAGCAACAGAAAAATGCCTGCATGTATACATATTCCCTGTTTAGTCTGACCACATTTTACCTGAACTTATTCTTCTCACTCACCAAAACAAGTTGCTTGGATTGCATGCACCTCTCCTTCATGGCATTTATGTTTGGGGAAGGTGTGCTGCCATACCAGTAATCTTCACACATCCACCAAAAGCCAGCATCAGCCAGAGAAATACTGTAGAGAACGATGGCTGTGATTGCAAAAGCAATTCCACACAGGTTCAGAATCACATTGACGATGACCTACAAAAAAAAAAAAAAAAAAAAACTTAGCTTTATATGCAGTAGGTCCAGTGTTGGAAGTAACGGCGTAAGAGTATAACACCATTAAAGTTTATTTTTCTTTCTTTGTTTCTTTTTACCCAAGTTTACATTTGTGTGTCTCAATTTTGCACTTGAATTTGATTTTCAATTTTTATTTTTTTTATTTCTATGCATATCAAATGGCAGACTGCAATCTATTGAGTTCAAATAAATACCAAATGTTTTATTCTTCAATCAGTTCATTTAAACATATTTGATATTAAAGATGTTATAGAATGCAATAGCATTATAAAACATAAAATAATAACTTCAGTTACTTTGCTGAGTAACTAATTACTCTTAGAATGTGGTAACTGGGTTACTTAGTTAATTACTTTTTGGGAGAAGTAATGAGTAACTGTAAATAATTACTTTTTTAAAGTAAGATGACCAACACTGAGTAGGTCAAACAGCACTGTCCTGCAGAAAACAGAATACAGGAGGAAACACAGGATAGTTACTTGTTTTATTTACTAAAGACTTGAATAGTTATAGCCTTTGTGTGTGGCACTGTGGATATAATTTCATTGATAAGCCACTACAGCAGAGTAACTGCTCTCCAAGTATTATGTGCTTCATAGCTCCACGCTGCAATTGCATTGGCTGCTTTTTTATAAACTAATTTAGAATTAATGGATTTGTTACAAACCGATTTTTTCGTATTATCAATTGTTATTTATTTGTGTTTGTAATTGTGTCCTTTATATTTCAAATATTGAAACACATCTAAAAATAAAACATATAGTGTATTTTTGCTAAATAAATAAAATGGATAATATATGTTGTAGCTATTTTGCACTTTGTTTATTTTAGGCTTAAGTTATAGTCTAATTTATTTTATTTTATTGCTAAAAGTTAACTTGCTTTATTTTGAATTTATTTTTTAACTTATTTTTTTTGTTTATTTATATTGTCGTTTATTGGTCACGTGGTGCTAGGTTAATTTACATAAATAGGTGAAGGTGGGAGGAGCCGGGGGGCTGCGAGGGCATATGGTTTTTTTACCACAGCGTGAGAGAAGCAGCAGGAAATGTCTGTGAGCTTGATTATATGTGTAAATAAACCTCATTGAATACATCTTTTGCTATGGACATTAGTTTATTTTGGTACCTCTAACCATGCGTAAAGCCTAACCCCTGACGTTGCCTCAATGGCCATTTGAGAAGTTTGTTATTAGTTTTGTTTAAGTTTAAGGACAAATAGCCACTACAATATAATTGAATGGAACTGTCTCTTGCCTCTTGCCAAACCAAAGAGTAAAATGATCAAATATTGTGTCAAATCCTTTTGGACAAAGCAGGACACTCACCAGACATGGGCTGGGGAACTTTGCAGACAATAGGTTTGTGATGCCAAAGAGAATAAACTAGGAAATAAACACATTTTAAATATACATTTTTGATGCCTCATAGAAAAAATGATGAATGTATATTTACTTGCATACCAGTGTTCCAAGCCAAAAGGGAAAACCAGTATAATTCCATCCATACCAGTAGCCTCCATGAGCAACTTGGAGGATTAAGCCCAAGCCAATGTTGAAAACTCCTGTCATGATCTGCAGAGCCTGCAACAAGATCAGTGCATAAATGCTTCAATGCTTCCAAACAAAATGTACAATACATGTGTGATCGTTATTTTGAGGCATGTAAGGACTAGTTTGAAAGTGTCCCATGTGTGACTTACCCCCAGCACTGACTGAGAGGTGCTCTGAAGTGTTCGCAGACTCTGAGACACAGAACACTGCATTGGGCTGTAGCAGAGCCCACGCAGGATCTGACACAGAGGAGGACAGGCACTGGTGGGGTCAGAGGTCAGAGTGATGACAGTCACCCCATCGGTCTTTGCCATGGTAACGGACATCTTGGACTCCTAAAGATTCAAACAAGGTGTAAAGAAAGAAGCAACTGATTCAAAAACCTCAACTTGGCCTGGGGTTCCTCTGTTGTTTGCTTTGGTAGGAGCTGTAGTTAAACACTGCAGTCAGTGAAGGCAACTGAAAGTGTTTAATCTGGACTTTTCATCTTTAAAATTTTCTCAAGTATGTTATTCAAAATCTTGTCTATGTATCTTAAATTTGACTTTTATTTCTGTAACGCACTTTGAATGACCAAGTCTATAGAAATAAAATTGCCTTGTCTTTGTGAACTAAAGGTTTTAGTCCCTAAATGAGAGTAAATTGGTGCAGGTCTATACATTTAATATTCTGAAGGATGGGACTACACCGGAAACAGTTTAATGTTTACTGCAGCAAAAGCCAACTATATATCCAGCCTCCTGCTGCTGCGGCTACCCAAGCACCACAGGAACTGACATCACAGATACCCTCCCCCCTTGTTCAAACACCAGGATGTCAAACATCTGATTCTGCACGTGGATGCAGTGGACATCAGAAAAGGAGAAACAGAGGTTTTAAAAAAGGATTTTTCTCAACGTTTTGAGAGATTTCAGTGGACCTTTCCCAAACATCGATAGAAAGATGAATAAATTCAGTCGGCTTCTCTAGCTGAATACACGGATGTTTAAGGTCTGTGAGTCCAAAGGACAGTACTTCATCAATAACTTTAATCTGTTTTGTCAACGAGATGACCTGTCCAAGAGAATGGAATCAGGAACCTGACGGCTGGGATAAAATTCTCCTCCCCGCCGCTCTTCCCAGGCGTCAATTCACGTACAGAGCAACTAACTACAAAGACAACAAATGGACATAATTTGACATATGTAAAATCAAAGGCAAACAAAGTCCTACTAATTAATTCCTTGGTACTTTTAAATTCAATAAATCAGAGACGAAGTTTCATTCCAAAACAACAAATAACATTTAGAAAACGTCTGGGACTGAGGAGACAAGCTGCACAAGTTTAGGAATAGCATTATTTTCATTCTTGTCTAATACAGGCTTCTAGTTGCTCAACTGTCTTAGGTCTTCTTTGTTGCATCTTCCTCTTTATGATGCTCTAGATGTTTTCTCTGGGTAAAAGATCTGGCCATTTCAGAACCGGATCCTTCTTCTACGTGGCCATGATGTTGTAATTAATGCAGTATGTGTCTGACATTGTCATGTTGGAAGATGCAAGGAAGATGCAAGGTCTTCCCTGAAAGAGATGTCTGGATGGGAGCTTAAGTTGTTCTAGAACTTGGATAAACCTTTCAGCTTTGATGGTGTCTTTCCAGATGTATAAGCTGCCCATGCCACACGCACTCATGTCCCCATCCCATCAGAGATGCAGGCTTCTCATAACAACATGGGCTGTCCTTGTCCTCTTGAGTCCGGATGACATGGCGTCCCAGTTTTCCAAAAAGAACTTCAAATTTTGATTCGTCTGACGACAGAACAGTTTTCCACTTTGAGACAGTCCATTTGAAATGAGCCTTGGCTCCAGAGAAAACGCCTGTGCTTCTGGATCATGTTTAGATATCAGATTTATTTTCAATATATGGTTTAATCAGACTAAATAATGCTTCTCTAGAAAAGTCATGTCACTATTTTTAACTGTATTAAACCATTGTTGTTATAGCTTTATATTAACCAGGCATAACCTTTCTTATCATTTTAATACTGTTTGTTTTAAATCATCTTCTTCTGTTGAAACATGGAATAACCATGGCTCAATGCACCAACAAATAAATAATAAAAACAACTGCTTAGCCAATTAACTTTTTCTATTGTTATTCCATCTATTAGTATCTCTATTTTTTCATCATTTCTATGGTTTCCAAATAGCATTATTTTTGTAGCATTATTCCTTAATTTTGTTCTCTCTGTTGTAATCTCAATTCCCCTTCGAGGGAGAGACGATGCGTCGATGACGCTTTGGGAACGCCTTCCACGTGAGTGCGTCTGAAGCCTCTATGTCAACTAGTCCAATGGCGGGAGTGAGCGTCATGAGTGACGTCACGACCAGGAATTGATATAAACCCCAACTGGCACAGCCGGTGTTAGCTTTTTGTGCCTCAGCAAGCGATCTGTGTCAAACCTGTCTGTCTTGTGCAAAGTTTTGAAAGAAAGATACAATGGCTAAACAACTATTCAGACCGTGTGTTTCTCCCTGCCGCGTTATTTAACGGGTGGGGATTCACACGAGCTTTGTGTGGTTTGTTTAGGAGTGGAGCATGCGTTATCAGTCTTTGAGGAGACTGATTGCCCACACTGTGAGAAGCTTCCGTTTCGCATGCTCCGCTCACGTTTGTAACTCTTTGAGAAGAGCGGCGAACCGCGTGCTCCTCTGGGGCAGGACCCTCTTCTGCCGAGGTAGAGCGGAGAATGCATTCCTGGGGTTCATAAATGGATATCTCTCAGCGGGGTCGGAGACGGGCCCGAGGGCTTTTTCTCCTCCCTTACCTGGGAGATCCTTAGCTCAAACGCTGGTGTCAGAAGCCCGCCTCGCGGCTTCTTCTGCCCGGGGGAGAGCGCATTGCTTCGTTGCTCTAGCTATAGCATATATTAAGAACCCGACTTTGCCCACAAAGCCTTTAAAAATCACATCTAATTTAGTGGGTAAGGCTTACACAGCAGCAGGTCAGGCTGGAGCTTGCCTTCACTCAATGGCATTGCTTCAGGCTTACCAGGCTGAGCTGCTGGGGGAGTCAGATAACAGTTAGGGTGCCAGCAGTGACGAAATTCACGAACTTCGTCGGGCTACGGATTTATCTCTTAGGGCGACTAAAGAAACAGCACGGGCTATTGGTAGATCTATGGCGGCCTTGGTTTTTACAGAAATACACCTTTGGCTTAATCTTTCAGAAATTAAGGATAAAGATAGGTCTTTTCTTCTAGACGCGCCCATTTCTCATGAAGGTCTGTTTGGTGATACTGTGAACAAGTGGTGGAAAGATTTCAAGAAAATAAAAAGCAATCTGAAGCTTTTAAGAGTTTTTTCCCTCACCGACCTCAACCAGAGGCTGCTGGGCGTGCAAGGCAGCCCCAGCCATCATGCTCGTCATATCGGGTTTTTCAAAAAGAGAGTGTTGTGTCTCGCGCTCCTCCTAAAAAATTACGGGGACCGAGCCAGCACTCACAGCCAAAGCAATCTAAGCAGAAGCCGGATCTGAGGACCGTTCTTCTCGCTAAGAAAGCGTCAGCTCAGAAGAAAAGGGCCTGACGCCAAGTGGGTCAGACCTGTGAGGGCAGCTCCAATCGAGACGGTGCGGTGTACACCTCAGCATACGGTGCCCGCCTGGTCTCGGGGCTCTCAATGGGCAGTCCTGCTAACCCCGCCACCCTTGGTGCCTCGGGGCGCAGCGGTCTCCAGCGGGTCTCTGGCGCTGTGTCTCAGACGCAGCTCGCAGGCTCGCTCCCTCTGAGGGGGGTTCAAGAGCAGTTAGCTCGGGTGGTTCCTGCGCTTCGGCTTCAGGTCCCCGAAATGGCTGTTCAAATGGCACCAGAGCCCATCCTCGAGAGGCTGGTTCCCTTAGTAGAATGTCTGGCAGGATGGAAAAGCCTGCCGGATATATCTCACTGGGTCCTGCAGATAGTGGAGAAGGGTTACAGAATCCAGTTCGGTTCTTGTCCCCCATGCTACAACGGGGTGCTGTTCACAATAGTGCATCCCGAGCAGGCTCTGATAATGGAGCAAGAAGTGAAATCTCTTTTAGCGAAAAATGCTATAGAGCAGGTGTATCCTCCCGACAGGACGTCGAGTTTTTACAGCCGTTATTTCATTGTTCCAAAGAAGGATGGAGGGCTGCGTCCCATTTTGGATCTTCGTCTGTTGAATCGTACAGTTCAGAAATTAAAATTTAAGATGCTGACACTCAAACAGATCGTGACTCAAATCAGATCCAAGGATTGGTTTGTCACAATAGACCTAAAAGATGCGTACTTCCATATTTCCATCCACCTTCAGCACAGGAAGTTCCTAAGGTTTTCTTTCGGGGGCAAAGAATACCAGTATCGGGTACTTCCTTTCGGTCTAGCTCTCTCACCCCGCATATTCATAAAATGCGTAGATGCAGCTCTGGCCCTGCTCAGGCTGCAGGGCATACGTATTCTGAATTACCTGGACGACCAGTTAATCCGACCGGTTAGCAGAATCAGAACAGTTGGCAGTTCGGCATTGAGATGTCGTCCTCGATCATATGCAGAAGTTGGGTTTGAGGCTCAATACCAAGAAGAGTGTGTTATCTCCATTACAGAGGACCACTTTTCTCGGGGTGGTATGGGATTCGGTCACGATGCGAGCCACTCTATCGCCCGCTCGTGTGGCAAACATCCTCACAGTCACATCGGAGCTAAAGCTAAAGCTGAGCATGAGATCTTTACAGTGGTGGCTCAGGACCAGAGGGTTCTCCCCGAGGGGAAACCCACTTCATCTGATCAAGATCATGCGGCGGTGTCTCCGGGCCTTGGTCATATGGAGAGAACAATGGTTCCTGTCCCAGGGTCCGGTATTGGGAGCTCTTTGTCATCGGGTGACCATCTCGACAGATGCTTCCCTTACCGGCTGGGGAGTGGTAATGGAAGCTCAGGGTCTGTGGGAGAGCCATCATCACTCCTGGCACATCAACCGCCTGGAGATGATGGCTGTCTTCAAAGCTCTGAGGCACTTCCTGCCAGACCTGAGGGACCATCATGTGCTGGTCCGCACAGACAATACATCGGTGGTCTCTTACATCAACCGTCAGGGGGGTCTGCGCTCGCGGCCACTGTGCAAATTAGCGCGCCAGATCCTCCTGTGGGCCCTGGGGAAATTACGCTCTCTGAGGGCAATGTATATACCAGGGACTCAGAATATTGGAGCAGACACCCTGTCGAGGCAGATGCTGAGGCCAGGGGAATGGAGGCTTCACCCCGAGGTGGTGGAGCTCATATGGGAATTGTATGGCCGAGCAGAAGTGGATCTTTTTGCGTCTCAGTACACGACGCACTGTCCACTATGGTTCTCCCTTTCTCATCCAGCCCCATTGGGGTTGGACGCTATGGTACAGACGTGGCTGAGCCTGCGTCTGTACGCCTTTCCCCCGGTAGCTCTACTCCCAGGAGTGCTGGAGAGAGTCCGCCAGGATGGAGTAAGTCTACTTCTCGTAACTCCACACTGGCCGAGTCGAATCTGGTTTGCGGACCTGATTCATCTCCTCGACGGTCCTCCCTTGGAGATCCCGATCAGAAAGGACCTTCTATCTCAGGCAGGGGGCGTTATATCTTACCCCCGGCCAGAGATTTGGAAGCTGTGGGTGTGGCCTCTGAGGGGGAGCAACTCATAGAGAGTGGTCTCTCAACTGAGGTTGTGGAGACCATTCTTAGCTCCAGAGCTCCAGCTACGAGGAAACTTTATAGACTCAAATGTTTTTTTTTTCTTCTTGGTGTTACCAACATCAGTGTGACCCCGTCCACTGCTCTGTTGGCTCAGTTCTTGAGTTTTTAGAGGACCGCTTCACTGCAGGTCTAGGTCCTTCCACCTTAAAGGTTTACGTGGCGGCCATATCGGCTTTCCACGCACCAGTGGGTGGTGTATCTCTGGGCCGAGACCCTCTTATCTCTCGTTTCCTTTGTGGCACTTTGAGGCTGAGACCTGCAACTCGTACTAGACTCGTACTAGCCTGGGACCTGGCTATTGTTTTAGAAGGCCTCTCTAGAGCCCCTTCAAACCCCTAGAGTTGGTTTCTGAGAAGTTTCTTTCATTTAAGACTACTTTTCTCCTGGCTATTTCGTCCCTTAAAAGAGTCGGAGGCTCTCTCGGTTTCTCCCACCTGCCTTGAATTTGCACCTGGGATGGTCAAAGCATTTCTCTACCCTAAACAGGGATACGTCCCTAAGGTACCGACGGTGGTTCCGAGACCTATTGTTCTGTAGGCTTTTTGTCCTCCCCGTTTGCATCATCGGACCAGGAAAAGTCTAACCTCTTGTGCCCGGTGCGAGCACTGGACACTTACGTTCATCGGACTTCTGTTTTTCGGAAGTCTGATCAGCTGTTTGTTTGTTTCGGGTCACCTAAGATGGGTTTTCCTGCCACTAAACAGACACTTAGTAAGTGGATAGTTGAGGCTATCCTTATTGCCTATGAGTATGCTGACCTACCGTGTCCCTTGGGGGTCAGAGCTCATTCTACTAGGAGTATGGCAGCCTCTAGAGCCTTATTATATGGGGCCCATCCTCAAGATGTTTGTGACGCGGCAGGTTTGTCCTCGCCACTCACATTCGTTAGGTTTTATAGTGTAGACCTGGACGCTACTCCAGGGTCTCAGATTTTGAATTATTAAGGCGTTGGGTGTTGCCCAAGTGCCTGACACTCAGGCAATTGTAAGATGGCGGCGTGGGTATTCTCGTTCCCAAAGCATCATCGACGCATCGTCTCTCCCTCGAAGGGGAACGTCTCGGTTACGTCTGTAACCTCGGTTCCTTGAGAAGGGAATGAGTTGATGCGACTCCCGGCCATACTTCCTAAGTTCCTGTGATCGACTTGCTTCGGCACTGTCGAAGCTAACACCGGCTGTGCCGGTTGGGGTTTATATCAATTCCTGGTCATGACGTCACTCATGACGCTCACTCCCGTCATTGGACTAGTTGACATAGAGGCTTCAAACGCACTCTGACGCACTGAAGATAAATTAAAAAAAAATAAATCTTTTATTTACTTATTTCTCAGATTAATGCCTTTACAATCAATGAGGTTCCCTTCAAGGTTGTTTTAACGGTTTAAACATATATTTATGTTCTCACTCACCAGATTGGAAAATTGACATTACATTTTACATTCTCTATAACTCAGACAGAATTGGGCTCTAGTAAAAGATTTTGATAAATGAAAATCTTTATTGTATAGATGACATTTGTCAGCATCTATTGTAGTGATCAGGTATTCTACCTTGATTATAAAATACCATTTTAATAAACCCTTTTTCTTTTATATTTATTTCCAACTGTCTTCATTTCAGTTTTCCTTATTACTTAAAACAATATTTTTCCCAAACAATATTCAATCCCATTCATTTCCTCATAAAGTTTACCAAACACTTTGTTTTCCAAAGGAATCAATAAAAAATAAATGAAAAATTGCTTCAATGAGATATTTTTTGTTGCTCTTGTTGTTGGGTCACTGCTTCTATTTTTCTAACTAAATCTTCAAACTCTTCGACTCGCAATTTAGCATTAAACCCGTGTTCTGTTTACTATTCTTCATCCAACAATGGCCCATCCACAACACATTTAATCTCACATACACACCTTTTGTCTTTATTCTTATTATTTGCCTTTTTGACTTGGAGGCCTTTTTCTCTTTTTCACCACGTCTCACGCAGTGATCTTTTTTACATAGGCCTACATTATTCACTATAGTCTCACTGAATTTGGACTCATTTAATCTCACTTTATGTTGTTAATACAGTTCTCGATATTAGTCCTTACTCGAGTTATCCTTGTGTCCCATGCAGCATTTATCTCTTTTTAATGTTGCGTATTAGGAAGTTTTTTATTTTTACGGAGTAAATATTGTACTTCCCAGACCAGCTGTTTTTAGACATCTAAACCCTTCATTATATTATTCGGGATGTCCTTGGTGCATGGAATTGCATGTGATTGTCGTTAGACTTGGTTTGAAGGAGCCCAAAAAATATTAGCAGAGCACAGGTTTTTCTATCAAGCTTCGTTCTATCAAGGCAACAATCTCTAACACCGTTCTGTAACTAACTCTCCCGTTTTAGTCTCACTATATGTTGTAAACAGATCTTAACTAAAACAAATACTGTTTCTCTCGTCCCCAGGACCGTATCTTATTTTTTAGTCTTACTGCAGTAAGTTTGCCATACCCCAGATATTAAACTACACGGAAATACATAAATATAGGCAAGGAAATTTTATTTATATAGCACAATTTATACACTAGACAACTCAAAGTGCTTAGTTCTAACTCTGGGCACGAGCAGGAGGCCTGTCCCAGATGTTCTCAGAGTCCAGAGGAGGTTCATAAGCTACTAGCATTTCAGAAATATATTCTGGTGCTAAACCATTTAGAGACTTGTAAACCAGCAGTGCTGTTTTAAAGTCTATTCTCTGAGCAACAGGAAGCCAGTGCAGAGATTTTAAAACTGGACTGATGTGGTTGTACTTCCTGGTGTTAGAACCCGAGCAGCAGCGTTCTGAATAAGCTGCAGCTGTCTTAACCCTCGTTTTGAGAGACCAGTGAGCAGGCCGTTACAGTAATCTAACCTGCTGGAGATAAAAGCAGGAAAAAGTTTCTCTAAGTCTGGTTGAGACATTATCCCTTTGACTCTGGAAATATTTTTAAGGTGATAAAATGCAGATGATGTAATTGGCTTAATGTGACTCTGGAAATTTAAGTCTGAGTCCATGATGACCCCTAGATTTCTAACCTGGTTTTTAGATTTTAGAGAAAGAGACTCTAGGTGACTGCTGACATTTTCTCTTTGTTTCTGTTCCCAAAGATGATTAGTTCAGTCTTGTTTCTGTTCAGTTGGAGAAAATTATTTTGCATCCACACATCAATCTGTTTGATGCAGTGACACAGTTAATGGATTGGTCCATTTTCACCTGCTGTGAGTGAAAAGTAAATCTGAGTAAGTAATCTGTATAATTATGGTAGGATACGTCACAGCTGTGTATTAACTGGCCAAAAGGAAGCATGTAGAGATTGAATAATATATATGTAGATAACGCGTAACCAACAAACATTTTAAGCAGGTCTTGACTAAGCGTACCTCCTGAAGTATTTTTACCCAAAAAAAAAAAAAAAAAATGAAAAAAACAATTCAGGTAAAACAGCAGTTTTACCTGAATTGAAAGCCAATGGTCCCTTTCACAGTCAGACTGGCTTCTGTCTCTCCTCCTCTCCCATCACTCAGTGATGGGAGAGGAGCGGTGACAGGATCAGGACAGAGGAGAGGACTGGCTTCTGTCTCTCCTCTGTCCTGATCCTGTCACCGCTCCTCTCCCATCACTGAGTGGTTCTGGCCGTTTCTACTTTTAACAGCGCAGCTTTGGGACTAAAGGAAATGCTTTCTTTGTGCATTTCCCCGTGGGTCAGGTCCACTCTCCGATGGAGAGACACGGGTATTGGGATCCGGGTCACAGCACCAAATTTTATAAGAATTTTAGTTTAGATTAACTAGAAAGACGATGGGGACCGCTATTAAATTTAGAATGACTGGTCAGGTTTCAATTCTTGCAAGAAAGAAGCAAAACACACACATGTAGACAAAGGTTAAGGTTTGCTTGGCAAAGGTAAAGAATACATGATATTTTATATCATGCTATAAAAGTCTTAGGAGGCTTATCGCTCACACCCCTTACCCCATGACAAGTTCCCAGGTGCAGGATTTAGTCCGTGGCAAGTTATGTCTATGTCTATGTTTGGACAAGCATAAAGGACATAACATGAGCAGGACTGACATGACCTGAACAAGACTAGGAGCAAACAGTAATTACTGACTACAGGAAATGTATAATTTTCAGAACACACTCTGACTGACCTTAACCATGCTAAACTCTCCACAACCCCCTGTGCCCCCCAGCAGCTCCACCACTGCTTCTCCACCTGCTCAACCCTCTGAGCCTGCCCCTAGAGTCGTAGCAACAGACACGTGGCTGGACAGTTAAGTATGTGCTGCAGTTCTTACTCCCCACCTAATTTTACATTTGTAAATGGTAAATGGCATGCATGTACAGTGGGGATCGAAGGTTTGGGCACCCCAAGAAAAAACTTTTTTTAATATGCATAAAGAAGCCAAGAAAAGATGGCAAAATCTCCAAAAGGCATCAAATGACAGATTAGACATCCTTATAATAAGTCAAAAAAGTTAGATTTTATTTCCATCAGTTACACTTTCAAAAAAACAAAAAAATGGTGTCTGCAAAAGTTTGGGCACCTGCAGAGTTAATCCCTTGTACTGCCCCCTTTGGCAAGTATCACAGCTTGTAAACACTTTTTGTAGCTAGCCAAGAGTCTTTCAATTCTTGTTTGAGGTATCTTTGCCCATTCTTCTTTACAAAATTCTTCCAGTTCTTTGAGATTTCTGGGCTGTCTGTCACGCACTGCTCTTTTAAGGTCTATCCATAGATTTTCAATTATGTTGAGGTCAGGAGATTGTGAAGGCCATGGCAAAACCTTTAGTTTATGCCTCTTGATGTAATCCACTGTGGATTTTGAGGTGTGTTTAGGATCATTATCCATTTGTAGAAGCCATCTTCTCTTTAACTTCAGCTTTTTCACAGATGGCATTAAGTTAGCATCCAAAATTTGCTGAAATTTTATTGAATCCATTTTTCCTTCTACTCGTGAAATGTTCCCTGTTCCACTGGCTGCAATACAACCCCAAAACATGATCAATCCTCCCCCAGGCTTAACAGTTGGACAGAGGTTCTTTTCATTAAATTCTCTGCCCTTTCTTCTCCAAACCTACCTTTGCTCATTCCGGCCAAAAAGTTCTATTTTAACCTCATTGGTCCACAGAACGTATTTCCAAAATGCATCAGGTTTGTCAATATGTTCATTTGCAAACTTCAAACGCTGATTTTTATGTTGAGGACGTATAAGAGGTTTTCTTCTGTTGAGTCTTCCATGAAGTCCATATTTGTACAAGTATCTCTTTATAGTGGAATAGTGTACCACAACTCCAGTGTCTGCCAGATCTTTCTGGAGGGATGGTGCAGTCAAACGTGGGTTTTGACTTACTTTTCTCACAATCCTGCAAGCCGTTCTGTCTGATATTTTTCTTATTCTTCCAGAACTTGCTTTAACTTCCACTGTTCCTGATGACATTTCTTAATTACATTTTGAACGGAGGATATTGGCATCTAAAAACGCTTTGCTATGTTTTTATAGCCTTCTCCTGCTTTGTGAGTGTCAACTATTTTTAGTTTCAGTTTTCTAGACAACTGCTTAGAAGAACCCATGGTGCTGATTGTTGGGGATGAGTCTGGGCCTTTAAAACCTTTGAGATTGACATCACCTGGTCAATTCAGACAATGATTGAGAACAATCCATGACACTGTCAGGCCCAAACTTTTGCAGACACCATTTTTTTGTTTTCTGTTATTTTGAAAGTGTAAATGATGGAAATAAAATCTAACTTTTTTGTCTTGTTATAAGGATGTCTAATCTGTCATTTGATGCCTTTTGGAGATTTTTCCATCTTTTCTTGGCTTCTTTATGCACATTAATAAAAATTTTTGCTTGGGGTGCCCAAACTTTCAATCCCCACTCTATATAGCGCTTTTTTGCCCCCTTCACAGGCACCCAAAGCACTTTACATCATGCTTCCTTTCACCTCATTCACACACATTCACACCTGGGGCAGACCGAGAGGGGGGCTGCCATACACAGGGTGCTCACAGCTTTACACTCACACACATTCAGTGCTACGGACACTGTAGGCATGGTGTGTTGGGTGTCTTGCCCAAGGACACAATAACAGTATTAACCGGGGAGAGGGGAAATCGAACTGCCAACCTTCTGGTTATAGGATGACTGCTCTACCACTGAGCCACTCCGCCCCTTTTGTTTACTGCCTAGATTTCTAAAATCTGTGCTGAGTAGTGTGCTCACAGCTCACTCACTTAGTTAACAGCTCACTACAGTCTGGAGCATTTCCTCAGGCCTTGAAAACTGCTGTCATTACACCTCTCCTTTTGATGCCACAGTACTGAACACTACAACATTTATCGGCCCATATCGGACTTGTCCTTTCTAGGTAAACTCCTTGAAAAAGTTGTATTGATCATGTGATCCTGTTACAAAGGGTTAGAGGACTATGTTGGCATCTCTTTTGCTGCCCTCAAATGGTTCAGGTCCTATCTCGAAGACAGAAAGTACTTTCTTTAAATTAGAAACTGCGTCATAGACCCTTGACATGTGGGGTCCCACAGGGGTCCATCCTGGGACCCCTTTGTTCAATATTTACAGGCCTCCTCTGGGAAGTTAATTTGGAGTAGCAATTTGTCCTACCACAACTCTGCAGATGACACTCTAAAGCAGGAAACCATGGGCCTGTGGACTGACTGTCACTGCCTCCAACAGATCACTGTGTGGATGCAAAACAACTTTCTAGAACTCAACCCAGGCTAGACAGAAGTCATTATCTTTGGCCCACACACACTGGGAAAGCGTCAGAAATCACCTTGAGTCACTTTCTCAAAAGCCTAAAAATCAGGTGAGAAATCTGGGTAATAATGAACTCAGACTTAAACTTTAACAGCCACATTAAAGCAATAACTACAACAGCTTTCTACCATCTCAAAGGTATTGCCAGAATCAAGGTTATTGTGCCTAAACCAGACTTAGAGAAACTTATCCATGCATTTATTAGGTTAGACTAGTGCAAAGGTCTGCTCACTGGACGCACTAAGTGAGCTGATTAGACAGCTGCAGTACAAATAGATTGCTGCTGCTCAAGTCCTAACTAGGACCAAAAAGTACGACCATATTAGTCCTGTCCTCAGGGTTCTACACTGGATTCCTGTCTCTCAGAGGATAGAGTTTAAAGCAGCTCTGCTGGTGTATACGGTTATCCATGTCTCAGCGCCGAAGTACATCTCTTACATGCTAGTCCCATATAAACCCTCTGGGACTCTGAAGACTTCAGGTACAGGTCTCCTGCTGGTGCCCATGGTCAGGACTAAACACAGTGAGCGAGCGTTTCAGTTTTATGCAGCTATAATCTGGAACAGTTTTACAAAGGAGGTAAGACAGGCCTCTACTCTGACAAGGTTCAAGTCCAGGCTGAAAACAGTTCTGTTTAACTGTGCACATGACAAATTTAATAAAAGGCGTTTACCTAAAACAATATACAAACTACACTACAATATATTTTCAAACACTTACCTTTAAGTACTCAGCAACAGCAGCAGTCTTTGAAAAACAGAAAAAAAACAGGAACCAGAACAGACAAGTCCTTCCAGGAAGTACCGCCCCTTTTGATGGAACAACACATTTAACCCTTCGTTAATCAAACTGGATCAACTAAAGCAAAAGCCTGTTTTCAGTGTGTTAGAGCCCCTGTGCTGTCGGTCTTAAGTTTTTTTCTGCTGCTCTATTCTCACTCCCAGCTGATCAGTTTTGTTGAGCTGAAACAAACTAAGTCCTTAGTCCTTAAAAGAAGAGCTTCACACAGATACAACAGACTTGTCTGGGATGCACCCTAGAGCTAAACAAGCACTGCTCTACTTTCTGTAAACAATGGAAGATTAAAGAAAGTTAAATCATGGGCTACTGAGCAGACTATCTCCTTGATTATGAATGTTTGTTAGTTTTTTGTTTTTTATAACTAGTTAAGAAAACACACGGCAATCAAAGCTGCTAGCAGCATTTATTGGGGTTCAATCATTGCCAGCCCTTAAATACATAAGCATCAAAAGACATTAAGTTTTATTTAGCAATAATGTAACCACATAAATCACAGAAGGAAAAGGCCATTACAGGCAATTTACCATTGGCTTTTTGAAAGTTATAGTGCCACCTATGGTCTGATGAAATTTTGCATGCTTCTTTTTGAAGAGTTTTTGTTTAGGATTTATAGGCTTTTGAGTGTTTTGCCATGCCCATTTTCTAAATGACCCTGTTATGGCTACCCAAATGGAAAAGTTAAACTTATTTTTTTTTTCTTTTGATAATTATTGATCTAGAGCGTTGTGGTGTAATATTTGTATGTGAAGGGTATGTTTTTGTGTGCTTAGGTTATTATTCACTTCTGGGGGGTTTATGTTACTTATCTTAGGATTTATAGTTATGCATGGACGAGACTATGTTATGATAACACAGCTAAGTGTCATGTCCTGCTGTATTGAGTTAGTCTGTCGATGTAATGTATTTCATTTCCTGTCTTAATGTGAAGTTTCTTACCCCTGTCTGTATGTCAAATTGACTTCCTGTCCTTGTGTTTTTCCCTCCATTGTGATTGCCTGCTCCGCCCTTAATGTACTCCACCTGTGTCTCATTGGAGGCCCTTTATAATCCGTGTGTTTCCAATGTTCAGTGTCAAATTGTCTTTCTTTCTTCCTTCCTGCAACCCTGGTAGTAGTGGACCCTGTCATGATGGCAACTTTGGCTTGTGAATATGGACCTTGCACTTATAAACCTAAATAAATCCTTCTGAGACCATATGCCTTCGTGGGGTTCTGCCTTGAGAGTCTTTTCACCTGTTCCAGACACCAGGGTCGTGACACTAAGATCATGGGAAGGTAAAAGAAAAAACATGATGTCAAAAATGTATGGTTTAAATCATGATAAGGTGGTTGTGCAAACACACACAGAGAAAATTTACTGGACAGGACAGAGAGTCTTTGTCTGGAGAAACCAGGTTTCAAAGGAAGAAGATGCCGATGATGAGGGGTCCTCAAAGCCCTAACGAAATAGAAATAATTAAACTGTCATGTGGAAACTGTATAAAACCTTGGGTCTAATGTGTAATCTTCAGTAGAGAAGGTGTGTCTACTCGGGTTGTTTATTGTGTTTGTTGTGAACAATAAAGACTCTATGGCATTGAAATTTTGGTGCGTTCATGACTTATTCCATCCATTTGGGCCAAATACTGAGAGGTCAGGTTTTTGGACACTACATTTTTGGCGGAGCCACAGCCAGGAGAGGAACTGATAAAGAGTGGTTCTTTTTCTGTTTGAACACCCAGAGGAAGCATCCCAGGCGCAGAGACCAGAGAGGGTGAGCAGACCTTTAATTATTTGGTATGGTCAGATGTCGGGGTGTGTAAGGAGGATTAAAAAAAAAATTATGTTATACATTGCATGTCATTCAACGATTTTATACAAGTTATAATATCTTTAAAATGGTCAATAAAGAAGAGAGTTAAAATACACTTAAGTTATAGATCTGTAATCCATTATTTAAAGAGATTAATAAGTTAAAAGAAAAGCTGTGTTTAAAAATGCTGTTTATTGAGTAATATATAGTTTATCGTTTACATAAGTTTCACTTTAAGGTTAAGTACCAGCTTGTGATCGATCGCTAATGCCTTGTACAGTGAGTATCTGTTAACGATTAACAATGCCTCGTTCAGCTTGTAGACGGAGCGCGCAGCTGACGTTCGTCCATTACACTATTGGACTTAACAGAAGCCGCATTGTCTGTGTTTCATTGTCCATTTCCTCTTTTACAGGTATGAAGGGTTGTATTGTATTGATTTATTTATGTGTTTAGTAATGTAAGGAACAGGCGGGGAGTAAACGTTAGTGATTGTAATAGTTCATGCGCATTTAACAGTCTGAAGTGTTACTATAGTGTTGCCTGCATGCTAGCTGTGTACTGTAGCACATGTTGTTGCACGTGAATCGAGGTTCAAGGGTGACGGTGATGGAACACGGCAGCCATTTTCTATGTGCGTCATTGTGGCATATTATACGGAAAAAGTAACGGTGCTATTGTTTAAGTTTAGATAACTGAGTGTTTAATGTGAAGCAATATAGTCGGTGTAAGGACAACGCTACTACTGAAGGTAACTATAAAACGGTGTTATAGCATAACAGAATCCATATTTTATACTGTTTATTATTCTAAACATTTACAGAGTAAAGGCAAACCTATTTTGTTTAAATAAGACTGTTTTAAGATACTGCAAATATACATGTTGATATTTGTGATAACTCACTTTAAGAGTTGACTCAGGTATTTTATTAACATAGTTATAACTATGACCGCTGATGTTTTCCCAAATTGTGAAGTTACTTAGAAATATGATGTCGTAAAAAAAGGGTTAACTAAAATGTAATTGTGATACTGAGTTAATATGTTAATATGCTGTTTTTGGAAAATAGCTGTTTTTGGAAAAAAGCAGGGGGGGCCGATAGCACATCAGGACTGCAATTCTCAGGTCAGCAGGTGCAAGATTCGGTACAGGGATACTGGTTTAATGCAGGCCCCAAAGACAGAGGAACTGCTCAGTATCAGCAAAGGGTTGCCCTACAGCCCACCTTTTTCCCATCAAATCGTGGTCAAAGGAGAAAATGTTTTGGTTGTCAACAGAGTGGACCCGCAGACCATTGCACGCACTGCTATAGGTGTGGCAGTAGTGAGCACTTCCTGGCTGGTTGTCGAGCAAGGGGACAGAGACAGTTGGGAGGTGAGTCTTTAAACGGTGGAAGGTCACTCGCACGGGACAGGGAGTGACCAGTAACGCAGCAATGTCCCAACTAAGTGCGCAGTCGGAACAAAGGGGTAAAGGACTAATATTGACGGCATGTGCACCGTGTAAGAAAATGCTTTGCTGTTCTACGCCATGTCAAATTGATAATAGGATAGCACACGAAAAAGAATGTCAAGCACTGTCATGTATGACTACAAGCACCACTCCAAAGAGGGACAAAAAGGCTAAGAGGGCGCCATTGGTAGGGGGAAAACACATGGTTGATTGCTTCATCCAAGGCAAAAATGTCCAGACTCTGTGGGACTCAGGCTCCCAAGTGACTAAAATTGATGAGCGATGGAAAGAAACGCACCTGCCAGACGCAAGATTAAGAGACATAACAGAACTTCTTGATATAACAGAGGCTTTTAACATACAGGCAGCAAATGGGGAGAGCATGCCCTACACAGGTTGGGTTGAGGTAACTTTTAGATTAGCTTCAGGGGCTGCATCCAACACAAAAGTTATTGTCCCCACACTTGTAATGAAGGGTGGTAAGCTTGTTCAACCTATAATTGGATCTAATGTGATTAAGATTATTATAGACAGTGAACTGAAACAGTCAAACACTACTGACAGTGATGGATTAAGTAAGGGCAGCCTTTCCAGGCAGAGCAGAGGCTTTTGTAAAGCAGGTAACTGCTGTGGTAGAGCAAATTAGCACCACACCAGGGGATGAGTATATAGTCAAGACAAAAAGGGCGAGGGTTAACATCCCAAAACGCACATCGGTAAGAGTGGAGTGTCATGTAAACATGAATTCTCCACATGAAGACAAAATATTTCTCTTTGAGCCGGATGTGAACCCCCGCTGGACAGAGGGGCTTGAACTATGTGACACGCTCGTGAAAGTGAATAAGGGCAAAAAAAACCCCCTCGATTATTTTAAGTGTGCAGAATACTACAGATCACGACCTGATGTTAGCAGGAAGAACTATAATGGGGACTGTCCAGCAGGTCCAAACAGTCTACCCCGCATCAATACTAGAGGGGTCCTGCTCTCCACCTTCAGCGACAACAAATCACATCATAGCTGTTAACACTCAGACTACAGGCGCTGTCTGGGATCCACCTGTGGACCTGGGTCACCTCAGTGAGCCAGAACGTGAGGTAGTTCAAAAGATGTTACGAGAGGAGTGTGCCTCCTTTTCAAAGGACAGAGGATGATATCGTGTGTATAGAAAAACTTCAACTTCGCATTGCCCTGAAAGACACAGAGCCTGTTGCAAAAGCATACCTCTCTGTGCCTAAGCCACTTTACCGGGAAATGAAGGATTACTTGAGTGACCTAATAGCTCAGGGTTGGGTGGAGAAATCTAACTCACCGTACGCATCACCGGTCGTGTGTGCGTTCGAAAAAAGGACGGAAGTCTTCGACTGTGCATAGATTTCCGTGAAGTGAACAGGAAGACCCTCCCTGACCGTCAGCCTATCCCCAGAGTGCAAGACATAATGGATGGCCTAGGAGGAAACTCTTGGTTCTCCCTTTTGGATCAAGGAAAAGCATACCATCAGGGCTTTATGGCGAAGGAGAGCCGACCTATAACCGCTTTTGTCACGCCATTGGGTCTCTATGAGTGGATCAGAATTCCTTTTGGTCTGATGAACGTTCCAGCCGCCTTTCAGCGCTGTATGGAAGACTGCTTGGAGGGGCTGAGAGATGAGATCTGTATTCCCTATTTAGACGACACCCTGGTCGTTAGTAGAACTTTCGAGGATCACGAGAATGTGAGGGCAGTGCTACAGAGGTTACGGCAGCACGGGATAAAGTTGAAACCAAGTAAGTGTGAAGTGTTCAAGCGTGAGGTCCGCTACTTGGGACGCATCGTGTCTGCTGAGGGCAGTAAGATGGATCCAGCTGATACTGTGGCGGTTAGGGCGTTAAAGGAAAAGAGGCCACGGACTGTGGCAGAATTGAGAGCAGTCATGGGACTACTGAGCTATTACAGACAATATATCAGGGACTTCTCCTGCCTGGCCAACCCTCTGTATGCCCTAATGGAATTAGATTCTGGCTCAGATAAACGGAAGGACCAAAACGCCGGGGAAAAAAAAAGAGTGAAAGGAAAGGTTAAAGGGACACCATCACACCAGCCAATTACATGGACTGAAAACCATCAACGCATATTGGAGGGATTGATTGACTGTCTGATTGAGCCGCCAATACTTGGATTTCCAGATTTCAACAAATCGTTCATTCTACATACAGACGCTTCACAGCAAGGCTTGGGTGCAGTGTTATATCAAGAGCAGGAGAGGAAGCTTTGTGTAATGGCCTGTGCATCTCGCACATTGACTAAAGCAGAAAATAACTACCATCTGCATTCAGGGAAACTTGAATTTCTGGCTTTGAAGTGGGCAGTTACCGAGCGCTTCCGAGATTACCTAATCGGCTCATCCTGCACGATATATACGGACAACCCACTGACCTATGTGTTATCAACGGCCAAGCTTAATGCAACAGGACAGAGGTGGGTTGCTGAATTAGCAGACTTCGACATAACAATAAAATATCGCCCTGGCAGAGAGAATGGTGATGCTGATGGCCTTTCAAGAATACCCTGTGCCATAGAGACAATGATTGAAGAGTGTTCAGAGGAAATGTCCTCCCCTTCTGTGCAAACTACAGTACAAGCTGTGGAAATGAATGTTTCACACACTGTGTGGTCCATTATGGCTACTGGGGGTGCAGACACGGATGAAGACATGCCTATACCCCTTTCAAGAGCAGCTCTCTGTCAAGCTCAAAAAGATGATACAGATATTGGCCCCATCATCGCCTGTAAACAGTCAAATGAAAGGCCTGTAGGTTAAAAGCATCCGGTGCACAGAGCAGGTGTCTACTTCGTGATTGGGAAAAACTCAGCTTTGATAAAGATGGAATACTTCATAGAAATACTGCAACCAGGACACAACTGGTCCTCCCTGAAATATACAAGTCAACAGTTCTGAAACAGCTCCACAATGACATGGGACATCAAAGTATGGAACGCACGACATCACTCGTTCGAGATCGCTTCTTCTGGCCAATACATGCAGAGAGAGATTGAACACTATGTCACTCAAAACTGTACCTGCCTTAAACGGAAAAAACCTTGTCGAGAAACAATAGCTCCACTCACTCCAATTGTCACCACTCAGCCATTTGAGCTAGACAAGTGTAAAGGTGGATATGAGTACATATTGGTAATCGTAGATCATTACACACGCTTTGCTCAAGCCTACCCCACAACATCGAAATCTGCCAAAACTGTAGCTGACAAGATATTTAATGATTATGCACTGAAGTTTGGATTCCCCCTGATGATCCATCATGATCAAGGAGGGGAGTTCGAAAATCAGTTGTTTGCACAGCTAAAGAGAAACTGGAGTGATGGGCTCAAGAACAACACCGTACCATCCACAAGGTAACGGGCAGGTGGAGCGCCTGAACAGGACACTACTGCAAATGCTGAGAACACTCACAGAGAGGCAAAAGTCAGATTGGAGAGAGTCATTGCCCAAGCTGATCTATGCATACAACAGCACTCGATGTGAAGTCACAGGTTTCTCCCCCTTCTACCTCTTGTTTGGAAGATGACCGAGATTGCCTGTGGACTTAATATTTGGCTTGACACCAGAGGCTGGGACTGCTGATCATCAGGAGTATATGAGAAGGTGGAAAGAACAGATGCAAGAGGCTTATGAGATCACAAGGGCAAATGCAAAAAAAGTGCTGAAAAGAGTAAGAGACATTATGAAAGCAAAGTCAGGAGTTCTGTATTGCACAAGGGTGACCGGGTTAGGGTTAGGTTAGGGAATTTGACACCCAGGGGCGGAACAGGGAAGCTCCGAAATCACTGGGAAGATTGAATTCACAAAATTATCCGTCAAGTGGGAGAAGACATGCCAATATATGAAGTAATACCAGAACAAGGCAAAGCGAGAGGACGTAGGATACTGCATCGTAACCTGCTTTTGCCGTGTGACCATTTGCCATTGGAAATACAATTGGAAACAGCCTATTACGGGCAGCTTTGACCCAATGTGCTGCTGTGAAGTGGAGAATAATATAAAACTTTACAAAGCTAAAGATCTGAGTTGCAAACGGGAGAAAAAACACATGAAAGAAAATGAAATATTGAGATGGTTTAGAGAAAGAGTAACTGTAGAGAAAATGTCTTTAAACAATGAAATGTCTATGGTTTCTGATCTGGTTTTGACACTGTCTAATATTCTGCCTGAATTGAAATTGGCAACAGTAATTTCTGACTCATGTTACCTTTTCTGTTTTACATATTCTGACTGAGATGGAAGCGAAAAGAGTCTGTCTTACAGTCGACCCCTGAAAGACCTAAAGTTATCTTCATCTAAAGTCAACCTGACTGTAGTGAGAACAGAGATCTAGTGAATATGATCTGTGTCTGATCAAACAACGACAATGTTAGACTCCATCAGTGTTACAAATTTAATAATTTGTGAAACAAAAAATTTGTAAAGAAAATTATAATTTGTTAATCCGAGATAGAATAGTTAGTCTAAATATTAAGTGAAAAATGTAGGAAAATTGCTCTGTCTCACTTCGAGGCTAAAACAAAAGCTTTGAAGAAAAAAAAAACTGTAAACAAATGTTGAAATTATTGGGGAATGGCAGGTTATAGCAGGTTGTGGATTGTAACTTTGCTGTATTAATAGCAACTTAAGAGCACTGGAAAAAAATTAAGACCAAACTGATAAAAGGCTTAAATTAAAGTAAATAGGGAGTCAGACAGAACATTTTTGTGTTAAATGAAAACATGCAAATAATCTAGTTTAGGAAATTCTGATTAAAATATAATGTTCCATCTAAACGTAACAGAGAGAGGTGGTTATTCATAGGAAGTGATGAGCAAGATACTGTAGTAGTATAAAAGACAATAGTTTAATGCAGCTCAAAATGAGACAATATAGAATAAAGATTAACACTATGTTACAGAAAATTAGCTTCAGCTGGGACAAAGTTTACAAAAAGGTTCAGTGATAAATTCAATTCAATTACAATGTTTACCACACACCAGTTATGCATTTCTGATCTAAAGTCCTAAATTCATCTAAACAAAGACTAGGAGGATATATGGAGTAATACTTTCAGTTCTGAATTTAATAAAACAAAAATATGTAAACAGTTAATCCAGCAGCAATAGTATAAAAGAAAAGCCATGTGTCTGATTAGAATCAAAAGATAAATTCTAAAACAGTGAGAACAGATGTAACAGTAACCAACTGAAGCAGAGTTAATGTTATTTGTAAATGTATTCTGTTTTCAAAAGATGTGGGAGAGACATTGTAAAACTGAAAACGGATAAGGCAAGGCAAGGCAATTTTATTTATATAGCACAATTCATACACTGGGTAACTCAAAGTGCTTTAACTCAAAGTGCTTTAGATAATACTTATAACAGCATAGGATTCAAAAACTATTACTGCAGTGTTTGATGTAAGTGGCTAAGATTAAAGCATTGACTGAGAGGTGTAGAAAGAGTTAAATTTTAAGAGTTAACATCATACAGTATGGTCTGGAGTAAGTGAGGCATCAATTCAAATGGCAAACGAAGACAAGGCATAAAACAATGTTGACAGGTTAATCCTTGTCCAGAGAAAAGAAGCTCTGTGTGAAAGTAGAATAAACACAGAGGTCATTAAGGTCACTTAGGAAGGGTTGGAGATAAGAGTTATGGAAAGCACTGAGTCATCTAGAGGTGAAGACTCTCCAGTGAGAGGTCATAAAACAGACTCTTGGATCAGAGAATGGTTTAGACAACATCTAACAGAAATACAAAGTTAAATTCCAACACATTAAAAAGTAATGAGGAGAATTCTACAGAAACAACACCTTCCTGATGCAGAGCAAGTCTGGGAATGGAGTCTTCGACAAAAAAAATGTTCACGGTTGGCTGGGAGAACAGTGAATGTCTCATGAGAAGGTCTGGTGTCATCTTTCACACTGTCGACCTGTAAACATCAAATCAGGTAAAAAAGTAAATTACAATTTTAAAGGAAGCAAATACAATGCCAAGTAAATTCAATTCAACAAGGAGATGATTTTAGAGAAATGAGGAAGAACTGTGAGTGAAACAGAGGTCCAGCTGAGGCAGATTAATAATATTCTGATTTGTCTATGATTCTTTTTAAACAGAATCAAAGAGGGGATAGTAATAGTAGACAATATAATGGTATGTAATTGAAGTTAGATTGTATTAAGTTTAATTTTGGTGGATTTTAAAATATCAAGAGCAGAGAGGGATAATAATTTCAATTAGGATTTATTTGTGATGATCATCGCAGATATATATTCTTTTTTGGGATAGGCTTCTATGTGGGTTTATTTTACTGAAGAAAACTCTACAGTAGTAATATAATAGCATCTTATTACAAAGCTCATATGATATAGGTAGTGGTTGAGTAAAGACTTCTTCATGATAACGCTCAGAGAGAAGAGTTTGTGAAACTCTGATAAACTGAATCTGTGACAGTCAGACAGAGTCAGAGAGAGCAGCTCTGTGGTATGTTTATGTGAGAAGCTAATGTGTCCTGTTAGAACTCTAGTTAGTTTATTTTAATTATTGGAGGACTGAATACAATTATTGTTTGACTGGTTTGTTTAATGGATAAGTTGACTTTAGTATAATTTTGGTGATAATTTGACTGATAGTTAATTAATGTAGGACATAAGGAAGAGTTTGTTGGTTTTAAACAAAGTAGATGTTTGTTAAGTTTAAGCATACATACAACTGGAGCAGAGGATTACCATTAGAAAACAAGTTAAAGTAACTTTAAAGATAAAATAGTTTAAAATTAAAGTTGAAATATGGAAACAAAAGAGATAATAATGCATGAACGAAGAGGTTATTTACGTAAAAAAATTGATAAGCAGATAGAAGTAATGATGGGAATAACAATTACCTGTGAAGTATTAGTAAAATTATTGAAGATTAAAAAAGAGAATAGAAGAAAATTTAATTTAATACTTTAGAAAACTGATGAAGAATTGGTCCATAGGATAATTTATTTTATGAATGGAGGAAATTTAAGTTAGATGAGTCACATGTAAGGACTGTAGTTAAGGATTAAAGAATTTTGTGATAAGGTTAGATTTGTTGATGTGACTAAAAAAGATTTGTATTAATGGCAAAGGGTTGTTTTGTTGTGTGTTGATGTTTATTAAAAGAATGGTTAGTTGTGTGACAGACTTAGTTGTTGGACAGTTTAACAAGGAACTGTGAGAAGTTTAGAATAAATTACTTTATGGGCTTATCTTAAATCAGGCAGATACAAAATTAATTAGTTCATTAAAGACATAGGTACAAGAGATTATGTAGGTTCAGTGCAAAATTTAAGTTACTATTTGACCACACTTTAAGGGAATTATGTAGAGTTAAAAGTCAATAGGGGTTAAAACATGTTCATACATTATCAAGAGAGTTAGTCATTGAAAAAGAGGAAGTTTACTTTATGAACAGAGATGATAAGGTTAATTATGCTACAGAGGTATGTATTCTTGTTCACCAGAAATGAAGAGGGAAATAGTGACAGTAACTAGGACATGAGATGTTATTGTTAAGTATAACATTGATTAGAAAATATGGTAAACTTCAAATTTAAAAGGACCACAAAAAGAATAACAGACTGAAAATTAGACATTATGTACGGACTAACTTGGAGTATTAATAAGATGATAATTAGGAAAATTAAATAAGGGTATAGGCCGCATTTAAATTGTTGTGATATGATCTGTAGTAATCTTTGTGTTTTTTTTCTCAGTTAATATGAATAATCAATAGAAAACTGACCAGAGAGGGGAGAAGCGCCACATTGGAGGATTTCCATGGAACGTTGGGTCAACTACGCTACCATGAATGTCTCCAGCAAAGCTTTGTGAAATCAAAGGCTTACCTAAGGTTTGGGTGTTCTGGAGAAGTTTGGTGCTCTGTACGAACATTTTCAGAGGTGAACTCGGTGAAGAAAAGTTACGACGACCTGAACAGCCATGTCGGAGCTGTTGTCGGAGCTGTTTTCAGGTTAACGGCAGAGAAACAAAGAGGAAGAGCATTACATGTGATATGAAGATATGGCGAAGTCGAATATGTCTTTTAGATTTAAACATAAGAGGAGATTCAGATAAAAAAGAAAAGGGATTGTCAGTTCTAAGATAGAAGAACTGAGATGAAGTATTTTATTTTATATTACAATTTGTACTCATAAGTATTATATTTTGGTATGAGTAATTTGATATAATCTTACATTACATGAAGTAACTTTTAAGTGAAGTACAACAAGTTGACCATATGTTATTATGGTGTAAAGAAGGGAGATCTGATGGGAATTGTTTGAGCTAAATAAGTATAGTATATATAAGTATTTGGATCTATGTGATAATCTAATGTACATGTATTATGAACCAGTTGTAATATTTAGCAAAAACAAGACCTTTTAGGGTCTCGAAGAGGGGATATGTGGTGTAATATTTCTACATTTTCATTTACATTTATTTATTTAGCAGACGCTTTTATCCAAAGCGACTTACATTGTTCTACAGTAATTACCAGTGTTACAGCCACTGGAGGCAAGGTGGGCTAAGTGTCTTGCCCAAGGACACAACGACAGTATGAACTGTGGGGAGAGTGGGAATCGAACCGCCTACCTTCCGGTTGAAAGACGACTGCTGTACCCACTGAGCTTCTGCTCGTGAAGGGTATGTGAAGGGTATGTTTTTGTCTGCTTGGGTTATTATTCACTTTGAGGGGTATATGTTACTTATCTTAGGATTTATACTTATGCATGGATGAGAATATGTTATGATAACACAACTAGGACCATGGGAAGGTAAAAGAAAACATGATGTCAAAAATGTATGGTTTAAATCATGATAAGGTGGTTGTGCAAACACACTCATGACATGAATTTGACATGACCTGAAGAGAACTATAAGCCCCCAGTAACTCTGAACATTAAAATTAAAATTCTTATAACATTCCCCCCTCTTTATGCTGATAACAATTAGCATAAACAATCTACTAGCTTGAGTGTGAGTTGTTTACTTTTGACAAAGCGAAAACCCAGCAGGGCATCTGACCTAGCCTAAGTACACTTGACCATTTGACCTAACGCTGGGAAAAAGTCTTTGTCCACCTCTTGCCCCAAGGCGGCGTCAACACACAAACATCAAGCATTAACTTTATGTAATCCCTTCAACTGAATCTCAAACACATTTCAAATCAAAGAGAAAAATGATTATACAGGATGGGACTCCACAGAGTCATGCACTGATTCTTCAAAATCAAATTTGTAAAAGTCCATAAATCAAAACACATCGTCACTCCAAAATAACGTAGAGAAATCGCACCATTGGACTCCAGATGTCCAGCCTGTCCCTGTCTGTCCATTACTGTCCCTGTAACAAAGAGAAAAACACATGGAGTGAGACTTATGCACATTCTTAATGATTAAAATCAATTCTCTTAAGCATCATAACTTCAATGAACCATACGGCCCTTAGGACTGTAGTATGATCCGTCCTGGACCTGTTGTCCCGTTGGTGTTCATGCAAACGATAACGTCCCTCAGATATCAAAGTGTTCATCTGAGATCAAAGCCTCGACCACAGTCGTTGGACAGGTGCATGTCCAGGAATGTTGACCCAGCAATGGCCACATCCATCAATCTCACCAACAAGCTCCGGATACATGGAAATCAACACAAACAAAAGTTATAAGACATGGAAGTGCCACATAAGTAAATCTGTATCTTAATACAGATTTAAAATCCCAGTCCATTTCCAAATATTTTGTAACTATTTTTTAAAACCAGGTCAAAATCAGTTACTCTATTCCAGAATCCTCTGCCAATTCTTCTGCAGAGTGTGAAGCTCTTTCTTAAAAGCTTTAGTTATGCTGTTAACTAGACCTGAGTTACTTTGGATGAAATCATGTAGATCTCACCTTTTCAGCTCAAAGCAGCTCAGTGCTATTTGTTCTGTCCAGTTCCTTGGACCAGTTTTAATTCATTTCCAGTTTTAATTCATTTCCAGTTTTAATTCATTTCCAGTTTTAATTCACAGTTACAGCGTCTCTTGTCCATTTCATAAACCTTTGTTGTTTATAAATCTAATTAAATTAAGCCACATTTGCATAGATGGTCTCAAATGTAAAATTTAATTTCAAAGCTAATTAGATTTTAGCCTTATATTCATTAAAGACACCTTGAAGGACCCCCCCTGTTGTCGATGTAAATGGGGTTCTCAAATAAACTTGAGGGAACGGCTGATTGGTTCCTATGGTGTGAGTTTCTACTCACGATGTTCTCCGTCACATTGTATGTGAACAAATAAAACGAGGATTCTTTAAGGACGCATGTTTCCGGTCAGCAGGCAATGCTGGTCTAATGGTCTTACTTTCACAAAACCTCCAGACTTCTTCTTTGCACTGCACCTGTCCCTGATCTCTCAGTTTGTCAAGTTCAGAGTGATGTTACAGGACGTCCTGTCCCTGGCCCTGCTCACAGGTGTACTCCCAGGTGTAAACCAAGATGACTATAAGTTCAAAGACTATGCTAATATTAGCTCTTACTGGTGGCTATATTAATTGTCAAATCTTCTTTTCAGAACCGGTACTTGTTGTGGTTTGGCTTCCATCAAATAAAAGAACAAACAAACAAATCAGAACATTTTCTGATATTTTTAGACTCATAGAAAGAAGAATAATAAAGATAATACAAAGTTTATTTACTTGTTCAATGAAATACATTATTAGAAACATAGCGGGATAGAGATGTTGTTTTGCTACTTGGTTGCACAGGATGTTCTTTTACAGATAACAGCACAGTTAAACAACAGTGGAAAAACACCAGGTGCTGATGTGGCCTTGGATGTTGCTGGGAGGAACAGAAACGGCGCCTGTATAGTGAGAAGACTGTTAGAATAGATTCATGCATATTCATATTGTGCCTTACATGTACTGGGCAACTCATGATTCGTTGTCTCTCCGACGGTCAAGAGGACAACACAGATTGTGTGTTAGGTGACCCCGACGTGATCGAGGGAAGAGGGTCTTTGGCAGACCTGGACTTTGGTAGTCCACACCGGATTGTTTTGGTAACAGTCAGATAGGAGTTTAGGTAACTTCAGACGCCTCTACGCGGACTTCTCGGACCAGGCGCCACCTCTGAAAAGGTAAGCACAATACCTATTACTTAAAAGTTAAAATTGTGCCATTGATGTTTCCAAATTTTCTTCTGAGAAGTACATGTAAAACAGTCTAAAGTAATGTTACAGTGTTAACTTACAGAGGAAAACTGTATATTGTCTTGGGTAGACAAAGAATAAAGAGAATAATTGTGTCTTAGGTAGACAAAGAGTATGATTAGTTTTATGTGATTGCGGACATCTTCAGAAGATAAATGACCAGGATCCACCAAAATTAAAATTAAAATCTAAAATCTATATCTATAAGGAAATAAGAAAATTTGAAAACAGCAATAAACCTAATTGAGAAATAAAATTTAACAATATGGATGGAGACTTTGACAGAGAATGCGATGAGTATGGTGGTGTGTCCGGGGACACAGAAACAGAAACAGCTAATCAAATGCCCTTGAAATTATCTTCCCACATGAAACAAATGTATCAAGACATAGAAGGACAAATCTTGAGCAGTATTGACACAAAAAAAAAAAAAAAACATAAAGAGAAAGAAAAGGCCAAGAAGGTCTTTACCAAATTAATGCGCAGTAAAGAAGTCAAAGATCCCGGTAAGTATGATATGGAAAATCTGAGCAGACAACTAAAGAGGATTTGAAAAAGGTAGGTTGGTTAAAGAAGAAAACAAATCAGAAAGACATTGACAAAAGTATGGATTACAGGAGTGTCGTACACACTTTGACTCTAGCAGCCACCGCTCTGGCTCATGTTGAAGAGAGTAAGCCAATGACTAAGAAAGAGGAAGCAGCACAGAGTAACTGGAGGGGTAGATCTGGGCTGTACCCAGAGCTCCCACAACCCTTCCCATCAGCTCCTCCTTCTTATGATCAGAAGACACCAGCCACAGTAAGTATGATGCCAGTTGTCACTATAGCAGGACAGCTATTGGTGGTATGGACAACCAGGACCAATGACACCTGAAGCAAGAGGAAAAAATTGAAAGAATGATAGTGAGAGAAATCCGTCAGCATAACACAATGCCTGGAAATGAATCAGCGGCAGCATATAACTCAACATTTAATTCTAGACAATCTAAAACGGTGACAACCAGCACTCCACATCACAACCTGGTGACGTCCATGGGACAGTTGGCAGAGGAGATAGACCAGATAAGGACCACTCTAAGACAAGACCAGAGGAGTAGAGACAGGGAATCTGAAAGTGAGGTCAAACAGAGACAGAAAGAGGAGGAACAGATGTTGAAAGAGATAGAACAGCGTAAGATGATTAGACTACAAGAGGAAGTGGAAAGGAAGGCAAGACAGAAAGTACAGGAAAGATGGGAGGAAGAACAGAGTCAGCACACCCAAAGGCAGTTATTTTTGCAAAGTGCTGGACTGGAAGAAGACAATAAAAGGTTCAAAGAAAAAGGGTAAGGAAAGTAGGGAAAGGATGGCCCAGAAAGTTTTGTTTGACCAAGCAGTAGGTGGCGAGAGCAGTTCTAGTAGTGACAATGAGAGCAGTGATGAAGAAGTGAAGAAAATTAAAAAGACACAGGGAAAGAGTGGAAGGTACCAGTTGAGAAGCCACACAGGACAATTTCCAACACTGATGACCCCTGCAGGGGCTAGAAGGTATGAACCAATCCCCCTGAAAGACATGGCCAGTTTGGCAGGCCAACTCTCTCCCATGTCTGCATCAGGTAAGAGATGGATTGTCAAGTTTATTACATTGATGTCGGGACACACACTCACTGTAGGAGACGCCCGCCAAGCAATGGGTGCGTCTGTGGCCCCATTGCAAATGAGAAATATAGAACAAATGGCAGACATAACGGATGTCCCTTATGACACTTTGTTAACCACGGTGTCAACACAACTATTCAAGGCAATAAGGGAAGTTTATCCCACCATTGATTCAGCTGCACCAGTCTCCTTCCCATATACAGGTAAACTAGATCCAAATGTCTTTCTGGATAACTGTGTAGCAGAATGGACTAATACTACTGGGAGTCATCCAGACAACTCCCCTTTAACAAGCAGAATGTTTAGGAATGCTGTATTGATTGGACTTCCTGATCCTGTAAAAAACAAATTACAGGATGACCCAGACATCACAGTCTGTGAGTCTGGTACGTTTGCTAGACATCTCAATCATCATCTGAAAACTTTTCTGGAAGAACAAACTAAGTTGGAAACTGAAAATGGTGACTTGGAAAATAAACGTCTTCGCTTGCAACTGGCTAAACTAAGTAGTGAAAACAAGAAAGAAAAGCAGGAGACAAAGACTGGCAAGCAAATGTTCACTGGGATGGGGTTGGGACTCTGGTCATGGTGGTTGGGGTATCTAGAGGCGGATACAGGGGACGTGGTCGTGGTTCTGCCCTTGGGAGGGGAAGGGGTTGCCAGCAGAGGCCCCAAAGAGGCTGTTTTCACTGTGGAGATCCGACCCACTGGATCAAAGACTGTCCTTTGATCCCACCACAAGGAGCAATGTTCTATGGACAACCTAGTCCACAAAATATGACGGCACCGCCAGGACCTAATCCATATCAGCGTGGCCGGGATGGTCCTAGCCAAAGAGGACCTCCACGAGGTGGGGCCAGCCCATGGCAGCAACCCATGTCAGGTGGTCAATATTATCAAGATTGGCCAGACATGGAAGAAAGTTATGAATAGGGAGGCCTGGGAAGCTCGGGAAGTACTGGCCCAGCAGAGCCAATGCTTCAAATGACTGTAAATGGAACTGGAGTCAAAGCCCTTGTGGACACTGGGGCTACTCATTCATCTTTGAACACTCCAGTCCCCAAGAAATTTCATTCTGCACAGTCTGCAACACTGGTCGGCTTCTTGGGTAATCCACAGACTCTGCCCTTTACTGTACCGCAGGATACCACCATTGCTGGTCAAAAATTGAAACATCAATTCTTACTTTCACCGCAGACCCCAGTTAATCTCCTGGGCAGAGACATTCTAATCAAAACCAAGGCCACTATCCTTTGTGGTCCAGATGGACTTACTGTGACATTTCCAAATGGACAAATGATTGTTTGTAATCAACAAACACAACCATGTGGACAATGGTTAATGAAGCCCTTGCCTCCAGGGGACAAAGTTGCCAGAATCTACTGGACCCTGTTGGACCCTGAACTGACCACGGGTGGTGGTGCTGTGTCTACGTTTTTTTTTTTGTGGAAACCTTGGATATATTCTCTTGCCCCATACCATGAGCCACATGACCCTACTCACTGTACATTGTTCTATGACAGAAATGATGATGTCTATGCTGACATGTTTCAATGAATTGAAGGGCAGAACTGGAACATTAAGTCCACCTGTATATTTGTGGCTAGAGAGGGTGTAGCCGCATTCTGTGATTTGACTCCAGATCAACTATATTGGTATAAAATGGAAGCTATGGCGCGCCCACATATCTCTCTTGCTCTGGCCCAAAACACTGAGGCCAGACAATTGGGTCCCATGGTTAAAAGACTCCTTGCCATTACTGATTGGCAGCACAGCATTACTGCTGATGTCTTATACTCACCCTCACAAAAGGCATGGAAAATCCTTGCCAATATGACTAACACATCCACTCTTGAGTCTCTGTTTATTAATAGAGATCATGGCAGAGAATTTTCAGATCATGATTCAGCTGCTGAATTACTGGCCTCATTGCCAGAAACTCTTTGGTCAAGTGGACCTTTTGATGTGGGATATTGTACCTCATGCCCACCTATTCATATTGATTTTAAACCAGGTGTGTGTGTGACCAGACCTCAGTATTGGTGGCACTCTGATGCTGACAGTGGAATGGAGGACACCTTAAGTGGTTTGTGGTATGCTGGTGTTTTGGAAACATCAGATTCTCCTTTTAATGCACCTTTGAGACCAGTTAGAAAGGAAGATGGTCTGTCTTGGCATGTGGCACACGATCTGAGGGCAGTAAATGACATAACACTCACTCCTGTCCTACCTGTGCCTGACCAACACAGGATTGTCACCTCCCTAGGCCCACAGTACCAATGGTTCACTGTTATTGATTTGGCTAATGCCTACTTTTGCATTCCTCTGGCAGAAGACTCCAAAAGACAATTTGCATTTACCTACAAAAATTGTAAGCTGCAGTATAACAAGTTGCCACAAGGCTTTAAAAAATGCACCCGGCATTTTCAATCAGTGTCTGAAAGACGTGCTGGCTGATCTTGCCCTCCCCCCCGACTGTGTTCTCTTTCAGTATGTGGATGATCTATTGATTGCAGCGGAAACAGATAACATTTGCCTTAGTGCAACAAAGATTCTTCTGTTAAAGCTAGGACAGCTAGGTTTCAAAGTGTCCAAGAAAAAGTTACAGTGCTGTAGGAAAACTGTCACCTTTCTGGGAAGAGTGCTAAGTGAAAATGGCTTGTCACTGTCAACTGAGCACAGGAACTCTATCCTTACCCATCCAAGGCCTAAGACAGTCCAAGAGATGATGTCTTTTCTTGGCCTCTGTGTTTTCAGTAGGAACTACATTCCACTGTATGTGGACAAAACATCACTCTTGAGAGCCATGATCAAAGAAAAAGGTGCTAAGAACCTTAAAGCCATTCTACACTGGGATGGAGAACGGGACAAAGCTTTTCTGTCCCTTGTCCAAGAACTGGCCTCT
Organism: Neodontobutis hainanensis; assembly: GCA_024349245.1. Taxonomy (NCBI): domain Eukaryota; kingdom Metazoa; phylum Chordata; class Actinopteri; order Gobiiformes; family Odontobutidae; genus Neodontobutis; species Neodontobutis hainanensis. The sequence goes on from JALDNG010000096.1 coordinate 3,425,449, forward strand.
GCTGCATCTCTTGCAACACCTGATTTTCAAAAACCGTTTCACCTTGATGTGTCTGACTCACAGAATGTAGTAAATGGTGTTCTTTTCCAGAAAGGAATTGCAGGAAGATCTGTCCTCATGTATTGTAGTGTCCCTCCAGATGGTGTTGAACAGAAACAACTAGAGTGCACACGTTATGCAGCAGGTCTTGGAAAAGTATTACTGAAAACAGCTCATTTGGTTAAGGGACATCCCATCTTTGTCCTTACTGATCAAAGTCTTAGCAGCTATGTGACGTCTGCTTCATTCACTATGTCTTCTATGAGACAAACTCATCTCTTGAAAATTTTAACAGCTTCAAATGTTAACTATGTCTTTTCTGGTGTCAATATGGCTGACTGTATGGCTACAGGTGAACACCAGTGTGCTATACGTGTCACTGAACATGGAAAGGTAAGAACTGATCTCTATGCTATCCCCCTGGAACATGGACAAAAGTTATTCACTGATGGTTGCTGCTGGAGACAAAAAGATGGTACATTGATAGCTGCAGCTGCAGTTGTGTCTGAACAGAATGGTAATTTTGTACTGTTGGTTAGCCAAATCCTTGACATCTCACCTTCTCAATCTCCTGAAGTCTTGGCTATTTGTCTTGCTCTAGAGGAGAGCAAAGACCAAGATGTCACTATTTACTCTGACTCTGCCTATGCAGTAAGTGCTTGTCTCCTTGATCTCCCTGGGTGGAGAGACAATGGTTTCTTAACAACTAAAGGTACTCCCATTGCACACAGGGAACTGATGGAATGCCTTTATGAGTCATTGTCTCTTCCTTAATCTGTGGCTATTGTTAAAGTTCCTGGCCACTCAAAGGCCAACACTCTTGTGGTCTGTGGCAATGCGGTTGCTGATGCTTATGCTAAACAGACTGCTAACTATTTGCCCACACAGTTAGTTGTACTGGACTCTGACTTATTACCTCCTCTTGATGAAACCTTCCTGATTGAACATTCTCAGGCTTCCCCTGAGGAAAAGACCATGTGGTTAGCTGCTGGTTACAAATGTCTGGAATCTGGTCTTTGGGTAAGTAAGAAGGGCTTACCTGTTCTACCAATGTCTATTAAAAACTCTATTCTGGAGGAGGCACACTCCCACCCACATTGGCCCTCAGGCTATGATGACTAAACTCTTGATGTGGTCACATCCACACCTTTCTTCTATGGTATGGCAATTTGTTAATGACTGTTCCACATGTCAACTATTCAATGCCAGACCAACTCTGAAACCTGCTCCAGGTTCTTTTCACTCTGCTCCCTGGCCAGGAGCGGAGTGTGTCATTGACTATACTGACATGATTACCTCAGATAATGGTAAAAGATTCCTATTAGTCATTACTGACTCCTTCACAGGGTGGCCTGTAGCTTACCCCTGTGCTAAGGAAGATGCTACGTCTGTTATCAAAGCTCTGGTTACTGTAACGCTTTGGGCCAAGGATCTGACTACGGCCAGTGTGAATTAGTGGGTCACTATGGTTGGCGATCAGAAATAGGTTCGGGTTAAGGAGCCAGAGTATGTGAATGTGAGAAAAGATGCAGTTTAAATATAGTGAGATTATTATTTGCACATAACAAATCATATATATATATATATATTATATATATATATATTATATATATATATATTATATATATTATATATATATATATTATATATATTATATATATATATATTATATATATTATATATATATATATTATATATATAATATATATATATATTATATATATTATATATATATATATTATATATATTATATATATATTATATTATATATATATATATATATTATATATATATATATATATATATATATATATATATATATATATATATATATATATATATATATATATTAAAAAAAAAAAAAAAAAAAAACTTTGTCCTTCACCCTCCTGGTGGTCTCATCCTTCGAGCTCGGGTCCTCTACCAGAGGCCTGGGAGCTTGAGGGTTCTGCGCAGTATCTTTGCTGTTCCTAGTACTGCACTTTTCTGGACCGAGATGTCTGGTGTTCTTCCAGGGATCTGCTGTAGCCACTCTTCCAGTTTGGGGTCACTGCCCCAAGTGCTCCGATGACCACGGGCACCACTGTCGCCTTCACCTTCCAAGACTTTTCTAGCTCTTCTCTGAGCCCTTGGTATTTCTCTAATTTCTCATGTTCCTTTTTCCTGATGTTGCAATCACTGGGTATTGCCACATCAACCACAACGGCTTTCCTCTGCTGTTTGTCGACCACCACGATGTCTGGTTGGTTCGCCATTACCATTCTGTCAGTCTGAATCTGGAAGTCCCACAGGATCTTGGCTCGGTCATTCTCTACCACCTTTGGAGGTGTTTCCCACTTTGACCTTGGGGTTTCCAGTCCGTACTCCGTGCAGATGTTCCTGTACACTATGCCAGCCACTTGGTTATGGCGTTCCATGTATGCTTTCCCTGCCAGCATCTTACACCCTGCAGTTAAGTGTTGGATTGTCTCAGGGGCCTGTTTGCACAGCCTACACCTTGGGTCTTGTCTGGTGTGGTAGATCTGGGCCTCTCTCTCTCTCTATATATATATATATATATATATATATATATATATATATATATATATATATATATATATATATATATATATATATATATATATTTAAAAGACAGAAAAAAAAACATGATCCAGTGGACCGAGTGGACCATGTTTTCCACCTCCATTGTCGACGCAGCCACTCGAAGCTGTGGCCGCAAAGTCTTCGGTGCCTGTCGTGGCGGCAATCCCCGAACCCGGTGGTGGACACCGGAAGTAAGGGATGCCGTCAAGCTGAAGAAGGAGACCTATCGAGCCTGGTTGGCTTGTGGGACTCCTGAGGCAGCTGATAGGTACCGGCAGGCCAAGCGGGCTGCAGCACGGGTGGTTGTGGAGGCAAAAACTCGGGTCTGGGAGGAGTTCGGTGAGGCCATGGAAAAAGACTATCGGTCGGCCTCGAAGAAATTCTGGCAAACCGTCCGGCGCCTCAGGATGGGGAAGCAGTGCCCTGCCAACACTGTTTACAGTGGAGGTGGGAATCTGCTGACCTCAACTGGGGATATTGTTGGACGGTGGAAGGAATACTTCGAGGATCTCCTCAACCCCAGAGTCACGTCTTCCACTGAGGAAGCAGAGGCCGAGGGCTCAGAGGTGGACTCGTCCATCACTCGGGCTGAAGTCACTGAGGTAGTTGGGAAGCTCCTCGGTGGCAAGGCACCGGGGGTGGATGAGATACGCCCCGTGTACCTCAAGTCTCTGGATGTTGTGGGGCTGTCTTGGCTGACACGCCTCTGCAACATTGCGTGGCGTTTGGGGACAGTACCTCTGGACTGGCAGACCAGGGTGGTGGTCCTTCTTTTTAAGAAGGGGGACCGGAGGGTGTGTTCCAACTACAGAGGGATCACACTCCTCAGCCTCCCCGGGAAAGTCTATGCCAGTGTACTGGAGAGGAGAATGCAGCCGATTGTCGAACCTCAGATCCAGGAGGAACAATGCGGTTTTCGTCCAGGTCGTGGAACACTGGACCAGCTCTATACCCTCTCCAGGGTGCTGGAGGGTTTATGCCCAACCAGTACACATGTGCTTTGTGGATCTGGAGAAGGCATTCAACTGTGTCCCTCGTGGTGCCCTGTGGGGGATGATCTGGGAGTATGGGGTCCGGGGCCCTTTGCTAAGGTCCCTGTACGACCGGAGCAGGAGCTTGGTTTGCATTGCCGGCAGTAAGTCAGACCTGTTCCCGGTGAATGTTGGACTCCGGCAGGGCTGCCCTTTGTCACCGGTCCTGTTCATTATCTTTATGGACAGGATTTCTAGGCGCAGCCAGGGGCCGGAGGGAGTCTGGTTTGGGCACTACAGGATTTCATCTCTGCTGTTTGCAGATTATGTTGTCCTGTTGGCTCCATCAAGCCAGGACCTTCAATGTTCACTGGGGCGGTTTGCAGCCGTGTGTGAAGCGGCTGAGATGAGGATTAACACCTCCAAGTCTGAGACCATGGTTCTCAGTCGGAAAAGGGTGGCTTGCCCCTCTAGGTTGGTGGAGAGCTCCTGCCTCAAGTGGAGGAGTTCAAGTATCTCGGGGTCTTGTTCACGAGTGAGGAAAGGAAGGAGCGTGAGATTGACAGACGGATAGGTGCAGCTTCTGCAGTAATGCGGTCGATGTACTGGTCTGTCGTGGTGAAGAAGGAGCTGAGCTGTAAGGCACTCTCTGTAAGGCAGCTCTCAATTTACCAGTCGATCTACGTTCCTACTTTCACCTATGGTCATGAAGTTTGGGTCATGACCGAAAGAACAGGATCCCGGATACAAGCGGCCGAAATGAGCTATCTCCACAGAGTGGCGGGGCACTCCCTAAGAGATAGGGTGAGGAGCACGGTCACTCGGGAGGAGCTCAAAGTAGAGCCGCTGCTCCTTCACATCGAGAGGAGCCAGCTTAGGTGGCTCGGGCATCTGTTTCGGATGCCTCCTGGACGCCTCCCTAGGGAGGTGTTCCGGGCATGTCCCACCGGGAGGAGACCTCGGGGAAGACCTAGGACACGCTGGAGGGACTATGTCTCTCGGCTGGCCTGGGAACGCCTCGGTATCCCCCTGGAAGAGCTGGAGGAAGTGTCTGGGGAGAGGGAAGTCTGGGCTTCTCTGCTTAGACTGCTGCCCCCGCGACCCGGCCCGGATAAGCGGTAGAAGATGGATGGATGGATGGATGGAGAAAAAAAACTATTTCCCAAATGACAATGTGTATCAGTCCATGTCTGTTTCAATATTCAAAGATGTACAAAGTTTGTTAATCCAGGAACGTCCAAATCGAATCAGCTTATGTCCAGGCAGGCAATAACAGTTTAATGAGTTTGTCCTACCAGACCGAAGCATGTAGGTAGCTCGCCATCCATGGTTGTCTTGGGAAAAGAATGTGTATGACTGAAAAAAAACTCCAATGGGGATCCAAACCGTGAGGTGGAGAGACGTGGAAAAAAAACTTGGAAAAAAACCCCAGGAAAAAGTACCTGAAAAAACCTGACCTGAGAAAGGTCAGAAACACAAATTAGCAAGGTCTTTACATACTATACCTTCTTGGTGTTCATTCAATTCAACCATATACATCTTGACATGTATACATAGTATTTCAGAATTACATACAAAATAAATCATTCATCTTACTGATTAACAAACAATTTCTAATTCAACAGGAGTTCAAAAGTTTTTCAAGACATGAATTCAACATTTTCCAATATAGTGCACTACAACATGAAATTTAATTTACGTCAAATGAGTTACTTCAAAATGAAACGGTACATAAATGTAGTAACTTCCAATCACTTCAAGTATAATGTTGAGTGTAGTTGTACAACAATTTCACTATTCAAGCCACTCAACAGTTAATTTCAAAAGCATATAAAGAAACATTGAAAACAAATAATAACCCTGGTGGTTTTAATAACCCACGCACCGTTAAAGTTAACTAAAAATAGAATGGTTGTTTAAATTACGATCGGTCGCGCTAACCGGGTTGGTATCGGATGCTAACGTAGCTGCTAGCTCGTTTCGTTTTCTTTAATCATCGCATGTGTAGAGCAAAGTTCCACTCACCGTTGAGGAGTTGCTCCAGATTTCCCATAGGTTTCAAAGCAGAGTCCAATTTTTGTTCGATTGCAGAGCCGGGCAGAGCAGTGAAGAGCAGTAGCCACTTTGTTTGTAGCAGAGCCATGCAGAGCCGTAGCCACCTTGTTTGAAGCAGAGTGCATAGTCCGTTGCCCCGGATCTTATAGTAACCGGAAGTGTGCTACGTTACCTTGGTTACACTTTCCCCCCCTGACCTCACGTACGTCCCCGTACGTGGACCAGGCTGGCAGCGTATGGCAGGTTGGACAGAACAAGCCGGAAGTACTTCCTCCTCTCCTTCCTCCTCAAGAGCAAAGGAGAATGCAGTGCTTAATCCATGGAACAAAGTTTGAATGTTCTTTAAAAATGGAACTCCAGGCTTGGTGTATTGTAAACGATCTGGTGGATTTCTTGTGCGAGTGGATTGCCTTAGAGGAGGTTCAGGGCTTAATTCCACTGCCGCAGGTGATGGTGACTCCAAGTTATCTCTGCAAGTTTCTGAAGGATGTCTGTCAGAAGAATCATTTTCTTCTGCTCCAGAGATTATAACTGGAGCTATCTGTTCAGAGGTATTCTGGTCTTTATTGTCGATAATTGAGGGGTTCTCTTGGCCATCTGACTGTTCCTCTTCTAGAGCGTCCTGGTCTTCTTCCTCAGAGAGTGTTAGGACCCGCTCAAGGACAGTCGGCTAGTCAATGTTTGAAACAGGTAAATCCATGGGTACATCCATGACTGTTCTAAATTTGACCGGTTCAGAAGTAGATGGAATGTAGAAAGGTGAAATCAGGTTGTCCCCTGATGAATCTTCTTCCTCATCAGTGAGTACAGGTGGAGAAAATATAGACACAATTTTTTTCTTTTTGACAGGTGGATTCTTGGCATGAGCAGGTAAATAGTCACATGGCAACAAGAGATCTCTATGCAGAGTTTGTACTGGTTTGGGTTGGCCCTCAGGTTTGACGGTGTATACAGGAAGATTGCCGTCTTTCTTCACAATTACATACACATTGGGCTCCCATTTGTCCGCCAGTTTGTGCTTTCCTCTCAATTTCACATTCCTTACTAAAACTCGGTCTCCAATGTTTAGTTCAGATGGTGTGATACGTTTTGTCAAATCTGGTCTTGTTACGGATCATTACTTTGGCAGAGTTCTCCATGGCTACCCGATAGCTCTCTTCCAACTGAGATTTTAACTTCTGCACGTATTGCATATGCGAGTTTGACTTGTCCTCGTTCAATGGTAGTCCAAAAGCCAGATCTACGGGTAGGCGTGGTTGGTGGCCAAACATGAGTTCGAATGGTGTGTATCCTGTAACATCGTTTTTGATGCAATTGTACACATGTACTAATGGTTTTACATAGTCTTTCCAATGGATTTTCTCATGTTCAGTTAGTGTTCCTAGCATATTTAACAATGTTCGGTTAAACCGTTCAACAGGGTTTCCTCTGGGATGGTAAGGAGTAGTTCGCATTTTCTGAATTCCTGTAATTTCACAGAGTTCATGGATGGTTCTGGACTCAAAATCAGTGCCTTGGTCACTGTGCAGCTTTTCCGGAATGCCGTAATGAACTAAGAAATGGTCCCATAAACATTTGGCAACGGTCTTTGCTTTTTGATTTGGAGTGGGTATAGCAACAGCATACTTTGTGAAATGATCTGTGATTACTAGAATGTCTTTAATTCGTCGATCTGGTTCTATTGGTAAAAAGTCTATGCAAACCAATTCTAGGGGTCTTGAGGTTCTGATGTTAACTAAAAGTGCAGCATGTTCAGGTAATGACTTGCATTGTACGCACCTTTCACAGGTTTTGATGTAATTTATGATATCCGTATACATTTTTGGCCAATAAAATCTTGAACGTACCAAGTCTAAAGTTCTGTCGATTCCAAGGTGACCCATTTTATTGTGCAGTTGGTATAATATTTCCAGTCTATATTCTTCCGGCAACACCAGTTGGTACATGGATTGGTTTCATACCTGTCTTTTCCTGAGGAGACGGTTGTTACGGAGCTCCAACTTGTTCATCTCTCTCAGAAAGAGGGGCCGGTCTGGAAGTTCCTCTCTTAGTAACGGTGGTAATGATTTTCCATCCTCCAGTTGTGCAATTACATGGCGAATGGTCGGATCAGCACGTTGTTTGCTGGCGATGTCGGTTTCTGAGAATTCGGGAAATATATGGTAAATGGTAAATGGCATGCATTTATATAGCTCTTTCCTGCGCCCTTCTCGGGCACCCAAAGCGCTTTACATTCACCCCATTCACACACATCCACTCCTGGGGCAGACAGAGAGGGGGGCTGCCACACAAACGGCGCTCAACCTTCTCCTACCACCACCAAACACACCTCAACAGTCACACACTTTCATACACCAGTGCTACAGACACTGGGAGCAAGGTGGGTTAAGTGTCTTGCCCAAGGACACAACAACAGTATGAACTGTGGGGAGAGCAGGAATCAAACCTACTACCTTCCGGTTGAAGGACAGCCGCTCTACCACTGAGCCACTGCCGCCTATATAAATAAATATAGCAGAAGCAAATTGGGTATCATTTGTAAAGCTGTCAGGCAAACTGTCAGAATGGGTGGATATAGATAGAACTAAAGCATGGTCAAGATCATTGTCTTCAGTAGAGTTGTATACCAGTTGTCGCTCACAGACTGCATGAATGGTGTCCTGGTCAAGAAAGATATAATCGGTTTTGTTAAAGGTGTTGCTCAGCAAATTTTAATATGCGTTCCTGTTCTTTTCTGGAAACAATATCATCAATGAGTTCACCTTGAGGTCGTCGGGACAAACCATCCGCGTCCGCATTTTGCTTTCCCGCTCGGTATATGATTTTGAATGAATAGGTGGATAATGCTGACAGCCACCTATAGCTGAGTACTACTGAGACAATCTGAATAGAAGAGGAAACATATTTGTGCTGCTCCAATGGCCCTGGTTTGCATACTGGTACATAGCTGGTGCAATGCCTTTTAGCTGCTACAACAGGTTTTATGTCCTTTTTGTTATACAGAGAGAGTTGCTAAATATTGGATTTATTTGGTACATTCACTAAAAAACACAAACATTTGAACATAACATGTCTAATTGAAGTTGTAAATGGAATGCATTTATATAGCATTTTAATAATTGTCCTAAAGAGCTACCCTACCCAGATCCTTCTATTGGTCAGTTTATGATCCAGAAAGTTGTCCCTCAGGCATCTGGGGAGAGCTCCATGGTGAAAGTTAAAGTGCGAATGAACATTCATGGTATCTTCAGTGTTTCTAGTGCCTCCCTGGTTGAAGTACAGAAGTCTGCTGAGTCAGAGGAGCCTATTGTACAGTTAAAAAATTGAAGATGCTGTTAGAAGAGGAAAAAATATCAGACATTTTAAAAACACAAAAATAAAGAAAGGGATACATTTAAAATGTGAGCCTCAAAAAGCTCACAATTTCAAATTTCCCAGTATTACAATGTACACAACTATAAATGTTATAGCATGAGCAAAATAAAAATAAAAACAGCAGGTAAAACATGGCCAATTACTTGGATATTTTTGAGAAGATCTTACTGCCAAGTCAAGTTTGGCGGACGTTAACAGATATGTAAGTGGGTTACTGTCCGTGACAACAGTAAAATGAGTTCCATACAGATAATCATTGAATTTTTCTGTTACGGCCCATTTTAGTGCTAGGAATTCTAATTTATGGGCCGGGTACTTGGCTTCACTCCTGGAGAGACCTCTGCTGGCATATGCAACCATTCAATTAGTCCCCTCCTGTTCTTGATACAAGATGGCCCCTAGGCCAATGGAACTGGCATCGGTGTGGAGGATGTAAGGTTTTCGTCTGGTCTGCAAATGCCAAAACAGGAGCTGAAGTAAGTTTGCTTATTATCATCTCAAAGGCTTCTTGGCACTTTGAAGTCCAACGTCCACCAAATGGTTCTTTGGGGTTGAGGTATTGTTCAGGTCGTTTACCTGGTTTCCGTTTAGTCTGGCCTGGGGGATAACCAGCAGTAAGATCATTCAAAGGCTTTACAATAGTGGAATATCCCTGCACAATCCGACGATAATAACCTGCAAAACCAAGGAAAGATCTTAATTCCTTCAGATTTTTAGGAACTGGCCAGGAAGTGAGTGTTTCAGTTTTATCTGGATCTAAAGTATCTATGTGTCCTAGATACTTTACCGCATTCTGGAAGAATACACACTTTTCCAGGGATAATTTTAACCCAAACTCCTTAAGGCGATTAAGGACTTTCATTAGTCTCTCTTCGTGTTCTTCCAAGGTTGGGGCGAAGACTATCAAGTCGTCGATGAACACAAGAACTTTGTGTAGATTCATCTCTCCCATACATTTTTCCATTTGTCGTTGGAATGTACTTGGGGCATTTGTCACTCCCTGGGGCATTCTGTTGAACTCCCAAAATCCCAATGGGCAGACGAAAGCAGTTTTATCTTTTTCTTCCATTTCAATTTGGTAATATCCAGATTTTAGGTCAAGCACGGTAAACCACTTGGAACCAGCAAGTGCAACTGCATATGTGAGGTCTGACAATGGTACCCATTTTAATGCCCACAGTTTACAAAAAGAAAAAATGTTAGGTCTACAACATAAATTTTGTTGTGATTATCATCCACAGTCCCAGGGCAGAACAGAACGGATGAACAGAACGTTAAAAGAAAAACTGTCAAAGATTGTCTATCAGACAAAATTAAATTGGGTCCAAGCCCTCCACTGGCTCTTCTGTCTGTCAGACAAACGGTCAATAAAACCACTGGATTTGCTCCATTTGAACTAATGACTGGCAGGGCTATGCCAGGCCCATCTGGTACCATTGTCACTCACAAATCCCCATCCCTGATTTGTCTCATCATGTCTATTGGAACCAACTTCACTCACTTGCATGTAGTCTTTCTTCTCAGGTTGCCTCATCGTCGGCTGACCCTGTGGCTCCCCCACCTGACCCTCTGTGGACTCATGTTTACCTGAAGGTTTTCTCTAGGAAATGGTCTGAACCTAGATGGACAGGACCTTTTAAAGTGACTGCCAGAACTACCAAAGCTGTTCAACTCGAGTCTAAGGGCTCGAGGTGGTATCACTTCTCTCAAATCAGACCTGCTGATCCACCTTCTGCTTAACTTTAGTATACTTTTTCTTTATTTTTTCTTTATTTACATGGAAATATGTCTTTGTTTGGTCTGTTTCCACTGTCCAAGAGAGGAAAGTATGTGGCTGGAGTCATTATGAGTGTAGGACCACTTACTGTGATTGTGATTTTATTTTTTCAGAAAAATATTGATGGTAAACACCAGACAGCTGGACGGACAGCCAGACAAATTGACGTTGACGACTATCCTAGACAGTATCCATGTACAAACAACAGCCTCCAGGAATGTACACTCTTGTCCCAGTTCACGACCTGGAAGACCCAAATGCTAATACCATGTCTGCAGTTGTGGAGGCCAAGGAGGACCAGTTCTGGCTTTAAACACAGGAAGCCATATATCCTTTTGGAAGATGGTGATTGATGTTTCTAATTGTAGTGTGCTTAATTATGAAGTAGTGGGTTTCCTCTATTCTGTGTTATTATGAGTTGTGCTGTCACACGGTGTGATATGAAGGTTTACTTGTTATAATTTTTACTCTTTTTACTATTTTATCTAGATGTGGAGTGTTTATTATTTGGTGTGGCCTCGAAGAGGGAATGAAGAATAATAAAGATAATACAAAGTTTATTTACTTGTTCAATGAAATACATTATTAAAAAACATAGCGGGATAGAGATGTTGTTTTGCTACTTGGTTGCACAGGATGTTCTTTTACAGATAACAGCACAGTTGAACAACAGTGAAAAAACACTGAGTGCTGATGTGGCCTTAGACCATTGCTGGAAGGAACTGAAACAACACCTGTCCAATGAGAAGACTGAATAGATTCATGCATATTCATATTGTGCCTTACATGTACTGGGCAACTCAGATGATTTGTTGTCTCTCCGATGGTCAAGAGGACAACACAGATTGTGTGTTAAGGACCTGAGACCCCGAATATTCTGTATTAGCTTATTTTGTTAGAATAAATTGCTTGGTGGATAATTCCTCGTCGCCTGGCTCATTTCTCTCAATTCTGAACATGCTCCAATTGTTAGACTAAAGCTTGATTGATTTTTATATGAAAGTATAGGAATTCAGACATAGTTTAAGTTTAGTTCTAACAGTGCCCTTCAGTCTTTCGTCAAACAAAACCATATAAGCTCTTAAAATGATCAAATCATAAAAATGAAACACAGATAAACCCTGTTTCCACAGATATGGTCTGCTGGAAATCTAATTTAATCTGAAAAGTTTAATCAGACCAAACAGTGCTTCTCCAGAACGGTCATGTCAACCTTCTTTCTTTCTCTATTTTGATTTAAACTCATCTTTAACTGTATTAAACTCTGTTGTTATAGCCTCATGCTAACCATTAGGTTAACCACACATCACCTCTTCACTTTAATACAGTTTAAATCTTCTTCTCCCTCTCTTTTTTTGAGACTTGGACAAACCATGGCTCAAACAAAAAATAATAATAATAAAAATTAAAAATAAAAAACTAAGAATAAACACAAAATCACAAAATCAAAGGACAGTGCCATTGACCATTTTTAAATTTTAGTCCATCAATTATAATTCGTATTTATTTGTCTTCTTCATGTTTTCCCAATAGCATCACTGTTGTGTCTGTTATATTTAAAACTTCATTTTGTTCAGTTCAGTTTTAATTTTAGTTTCCATTAGTTGTAGGTCTTTACCTGTAACTGTAAGTGCTATCATCCGCAATCATATTAAAATTTTATTCAGCTGATGCAAACATAAGTAATTTAAAAATAGATCAAAACTAGTTTCTCATGATATATCGTCAACACCAGGTGTTCAATAAATACAATAAACCATTTTCTTTTTGCATTTTTCCATAATAATTTTAACCGCAGCATATTTAAAACGTTTATCCATTCCTAATTTCACGTTTCCACTATTTTGCCTCAGACTCTACAAAAAGAAAATCCTTCACTCAATGTTAAACAGAAACATAACCCATTAAGTGTAAAATCAAATCAACATCTCTTTATTTATTCAGATTCACCAACATTGAAATCAGTAATAGTCATTCAATTCAAAGGTTAAACCTTTTAAAATTTTAATATTTAGTTTCCAAAGATTTCACTTAGTGTTCTCCATAAACTTCTAAAGTTCAATCAAAATTACTCAATCCTGCTCAAACGGACAGACTCTTGTGTTAGTCTCTAGTTCTCACAATCATCATTAATCTAAAACATTAAAACATTCAAATCAGATCCAACCAAAAAACTTCACTCCAAGCACAAAAGCAAAAATCACTCCAAGCAGTGATTAAAACCCAGTGAGCACCTTGGCTTATGCTCTTAAACTTTAACCCTTTTACAGTTTAATCCTTTAACTTAAACTTTTCAAATAAACCACCTCCATCCTGCAAGATTGTTTTAACATAGATATGTTTTCAATTCCCAGATTACAAATTTACCTTGCAGTTTAAAACTTCATTGTAAAGATGATGCTTTTTAGCATCTATTATTTAGTTTTAGGTTTTATACCTTTATTAGAAATACCTTTATTCAAAAACCCATTGGTTATTATTTATTCTGTCTTCATTTCAGTATTTCTTACTTGGACAATATTTTTCTCAAACAATATTCAAACCTCAGTTGTCGTTTAGTTTACTAATTCTAAAAAAAAACAATATGGTCGTACCAAAAAAAAATAAAAAAATTAAAGCAAAACAAAATGTAGACTTTACTTCTCTCCACAGACCTGTCAGACGGTCAAATAGTTTCTTAATTACGTCTCATAAACTTTATTTAACACATCAGTGCAACCTGTTTCTGTCACTGACACATTTCTACTTCAGCATTTTTCAACATTAAAACGTCTGTTTAATATAAAGGCTCCCACACTGATTGTGGAGCTCACTTCATTTTAAAATAAAAAACCCAAACCAAAACATTTCTTGCTCCCGAACAAGAACAAAAGGGAGGTGCTGTGAAGCCCCCTTGTTACCTTGACTGTTATCATGTGTTGAAACATTCCTTGTGAATCCAACCTTGGTTGTTTTAAATCCACTTTCTCCAACACTTTTGTCAGAACCAAACAGAGAAATAGATACTTGTTCATTTCAGTTTTTTCTGGTGACATTATTTTAAGTTTGAGCTGATGGCCCAAATATCTATAACTTTGTATTTTCATTTTTATAAACGTTATATTGTGTTTTTGAACCACACTGATATCAAGGACCTTTATTAGTTCTTGTACTAATAGATACATACCATTTGTTTTGCAAAATACTAATAATCACTAATTCTATTTTTGATCCAAAGTTTGGAACTTTTAACTTTTTTAACTCTTTAATCTCCTCTCTGCCGTGTCACACAAATGTAATACAATATCTGTTCTTTAACAGACTATTATAACTTTTGGGGGTTTGGGGTGCACTGGTTTGAGTAGAGAGAGGCCGAGACCTAAAAATGATTAGCATTTCAAAGTCCATGTGTGCGCTTTTTTTTTAAAAACTCTTCTCTGCTTTTCTCCTTCTCAAAATGGCTTCTCCCCTCTTTTTTTTCTCTCTCTCTACGTGTGTTGCCTTTAACATATGTCCAACATAAGGCCCAGGGGCCAAAGATGGTCCTGTGCAGTTTACTCTTGGACCCTCACACTTTTTAGGTAATGTTAAGTAAACTGGCCTGTCGCTAATGGACCTAATTGTGTTGTGAACAATTAAAACATTTGGTCTTACCAGTGCTACCAGTGAAAAAGTTTTTATTTGTTTTTTTGTTTGTTTTTTTTTTCTTTTGCAATCATTGTAAGTTGAAGCACGAAGTTGGCTGACAACATCTCCAGCATTTTAGGGGGTCTAATGTTGATTCATTTGATCATTTTAATTTAAACTATTTTGTTATTTACCAGCTTAATAAAAAATATTCAAATCAAGGGATCACCTAGTAAATAATTTAAAAAAAAGCTACATTTATTATTATTATTTGAGCTGAAACAATTTTCTCAAAAAATGATTAAAGATATTTGATTGAGGATATTTTTAAAAACATGCAGTCTAACACTTTGTGTGATGTCTAAATGTGTAGTGGACATGTACTGTATATGGTCAATGCATGACTCTATGCAATGTGCTTCCAGGATTTATAAATGTCACTTAACAGACTGTTTAATATTTTGCCAAAGAAAAACAGCCAAGGTTGAATAAAAAATAAAAGCAGAATAGTGCATGGGACTCAGGCATGCCCTCACACTCATTAACAATAACGTTGAGGGGATAGTCCCACAGTCACCGTCACATGACAAGTTTAACCAAGTATGTTTTTTCATTGCAGCCAAGAAGCTACCCAAGAACGAGCCTCAAGCTGCCGGAGCCAACAGCGGGCGGAACCGGGGAGTGGACCTGACGGAGACGGCCCAGCCCACCAGCCGCCCCTGCTGCAGTAACTAACCTCAGTCCTGCCGTTGTCACCCCCCTCCACATGGCCCCATCTGGACATCACCCTCCCTCTCCCCCCTCCAGGAGGCCCCCCCTCCTTACTCCCCGGGAATAGCTAAAGACTTTGTATAGCTGCATTTCTAATACCTTTTATTGTTTTTGTTGACATTTCTTTTTTTTTTTTTTTTTTTTACTTTTTTTAAGAATAGTTTATCAGTATAATGGATGCATGTATCACTACAACGTCTAACCACATTTTTATCTCCTTTTCAGTTTTTTTTTTTCCAGACTAAGCCCTTTTTAAGAGAAAGCAAGGAACCTTACAACGTGTGTGTGTGTGTGTGTGTGTGTGTGTGTGTGTGTGTGTGTGTGTGTGTGTGTGTGTGTGTGTGTGTGTGTGTGTGTGTGTGTGTGTGTGTGTGTGTGTGTGTGTGTGTTGAATGGTGTGGGGGCGAACTTTTCATTTCACAGGTTGGACTGGATGTGAGCATCGCTGCCCGGTATAGACTTGTGTACATGTGCGCAGGTTCAGTTTTTGATTACAATCGGATAAAAACCAAATTGAAGTGTTCTACATTCCCTTGCTTCAAAAAACTGTCTTCATCCAGGACTCCCAATGAAAAGTGGATGCTAGAATGTATAGGCTGTTTTCTACTTTATTGGTCTATTGCCTTTTACTGTTAACTTAACGTGTTACATCAATCCATGACGTTTTGCATTAACTATTGTATATCATGTACGCGAAGATGCTCATCAGCTTAAATGAAGCTGAAGTCTTCAAGCTTTTTAATTACTAATGAATGAATAAATTAACTGTAAGCAAATAGAATAATACAAGTGGAAAATGGATGGTTGGATGCATAAACAGTTTAGCTTTTGATCAGAGCAAAACAATACAAGAAATAAATTGATGGATTACAACATGTAACCAGATACAGCGAAAAAATTATTCCTCAGCAAAATAACTATTTACAGTAGAGCGGACCCCCCAAACAGTTAGTACATTCTAGCATCAACCATAAAATGTGGAGAATAATCTATTGCCAGGTCTTTGAAAAAGAAAATCCGTTTAGAACCAGCATATGAGGCACCCTTTTTACCCAAACACTATATTAAAGCAAAAGTTAACGCCTAGTTTTTATTTGTGAGCTACAGGTCACCTACAAAGAGCACTCCTTGTGTTTATTTTTTATGAGAAAATAATGGCTCAATGATTTTGGATTGACAAGAGTCTATTTTTAAATAGAGATTCATAAAAATGGGCTTAAAGTGAAGAAAGTCAATCAGTTAACGTCTGCAAATTGCCTTAGAATGTTTGGCCACACACACCGACAGTAATGGTTAAATTAACAATGCAGAGACAGGGCTGTTATGCTGTTTTTATTCTGCTCAGATCAGTCCACAAGTCACTCTACAAGCACTGATGAGCTGACGCTGTGAGAGATTTTGGACACTTCAATCTTAAACATGAGACATGTAATAAAAACTGTTTTCTTCTGTTTTAATGTTTTTGTTTAGGCCTGTAGCAACAATGTTGATGAATTAAACCAAGCCCAGTTGAATACAGATCACTTTTTATCTAAATTAAATCCAGCCCTTTTAACCAAGTCTGTAGATAATCCACTCTAATGTTATTCTAAAGTGCAATCTTCTTTTAGTACAGGAAACTTCAGTTCTGTACAGTTTAAGTCTACATCATTTTTCTATTTCTTTTTTCATTTCTGATCTGGCCAAATGTTGAACAATGGTGTTTTTTTGTTATTTTTTAAATGGTATATGTATTGTTAACAAATCCCTCTGGTGTCTTGTTACTTTTCTCAAATGTCATGAATGAGAGGAACTCTGATTCCATTGCACAGTGTTGATCATGTTTTCAGTACTGATTGACTGCCCTGGGTTTTTTATGACAGACTTTATTGGACTTGCTAACCTCTGGCTAAAAGCAGGTAGCATCAATAACCTAACTGTTGGTCTCTTACAGCTGAATGACGTGTAATGATATACAACAGCATTACTAGTGATGGGCTGGTCAGTTTTGAGTGTCTGATACAAATTAATAAATTCAATAAAGAGGTCTCCTGTATGCCTTCTTCTTATAATAAATGGATGGTCACAAAGAGAGTGGCGAAAAAAGTATTTGAACCTTTTGGAATTTCATATTTTTTACGTGATCTAATTTTCATATAAGTTAAGGGTATTGACAATGTGTCTAAAAGTAATTACATAAGAAATAATTACTCTTTCATGTCTATATTGAACACAGTTGAAAAAGTAAGTGACCTCTTAATAACTGGTTGACCCCCCTTTGGCAGCAATAACCTCGACCAGGTGCTTCTTGTATCTGTGGATCAGACCTGCACATCGTTGAGGATAGTAGCTCTGTCAAATTCTTTGGACATCTCGTGTGTGGCCCTCTTCAAGTCAATCCATAGCATCTATTTTTAAAGAAATGAAATAAAATATTCTGTGCTCTGGTGTTTTGGGCTGTTGTCAGCTGACGTACAGACATCCTCACATTATCCTGAAGAACTGTCTGATATACTTTGGATTTCATCTTCCCCTCAGTGATTGCAAGCCTGCTAACTTGAACCTTTTCTACCCTTATAACTGTATCTCTATGAATGATCAATCTGAACGTGTAGTGGTCACGATTTAACACTGTGTATTAGATGGACAATGTGGCTTCCAATGGACTCACTGGACAAGCCTGCACAGACAAACAATGCCTGTGGAACCTTGAGCCCAAGCTTTTGAGAGACATCTCCTTCACTCGACATAAAGCACTCGACATAACAGTCATGTTAAGTCCTGACACAGGACTTAACATGACTGTTAACCATAGTCAGGTTAAGTCCTGTGTCAGGACTCTGGAGCAGGCCACATCTCATCTGTGGCATGATTCCTGCAGAATAAGAGTCACTGCCAGCTCTGCCAAGAGAGCCCCCATCAGAGGTAGCCCTAAAGTGCAGATAGTTGATAGTTGATAGGATGCCTTAGTTACAAAAGAATGGTCCTCATGTTTTCTATGCCAAGGTTCAAATGTGCATGTAGGCTGCTCATCTGGTCTACCTCACAGGTGATGCTCCATTTCTCCTACGATGAGTCATTCTGCTCCAAGAACATTGCGAGGCTCAGCACATTTTATTTTAAATATATGCTGCCATTTGTGGAAGTTAACTCAATACCAGATTTAGCTACAGCAGTTACATCTACTATATCCACACTTATCAGCATCTATCTGCATTCAGCCACACTATATTCAACTCTTGTAAATATCTGTCAATAATATTTCTCTTATTCAAATGAAATGTCAGTGACTGAATGTTTTATTTGGATTTTAATGAAATTATCAATTAACATTTAATTAATTCAGTCAATGCTCAAGAATTAATGTTCTTAGTTCTTGTTATTCATATTTTTTTTTTGTGCATTTTTGTGATTTGCATAAACTTGGAGAATATACTCGTGTTGCTTTTTACATTTACATTTATTCATTTAGCAGACGCTTTTATCCAAAGCGTCTTACATTGTTCTACAGTAATTACCAGTGTTACAGCCACTGGAGGCAAGGTGGGTTAAGTGTCTTGCCCAAGGACACAACGACAGTATGAACTGTGGGGAGAGTGAGAATCGAACCGCCTACCTTCCAGTTTAAAGACGACTGCTCTACCCACTGAGCTACTGCCGCCAAACTTACTGTAGTAAGATGATCAGACAGAAAATGGGAAGTAAATCATTCTTTTACTGAATTACAGACATTTACAAGACAGTAACAATTAATGGACAACATTTTAAAGACGAGGTACAAGCAGGAGTGAAAGTAATCCGGTAGGGTCCGGTACAGTGCGTCTGTTTTGTGAAAACACGATCGTGCCAACAGGGAATTAAACAAATGCTGGTTCTGTTTAGCCTCTTGACTTTATTTATGGAAATTTTGTTAGGCCTATGTTTGTGACGCTAAATCAACAATTCAAACAACAAAGTATTTAGTCAATGCGTTCCTTCCTCGAGCACCATCACCATGCACCACTGCGACACCTGTGCGCTGTAAATATTTACTGTAGACGCCCTCTTCTGGGAGGACGGTGAGCTGCAGGTGAGTCTTTACAAACCGTGCATAACCACTCTTGTGCCGGTGCCACTTTCTTTAGTCTTTAGTGTGCATCCAAGCTGTGGTCCGCTGTTCTCATGTGGCAGAATATGAGACCGGTTTAAACTGAAGCCCACATTCAAAGGTTTGTGTTACAGGAAGGAGCAAGTCAAAGGTAAAAGCTCTCACTGCAGTTTTAGGACTGTGTGTGTTGTCTGAGTGCTTCAGTCTCTTTCTTGTGAATAGAGCTCATAAACACGGGGCATATTCATAAATATAAACGTTTTGAACATGTTCTCCAGATAAAAGCATGCATAAGTGTTTTTCTTCCTTTTGCAGCGTAGTTCTCATTGTTGTCTCATTGTTCTAGTGATGAGTAAACCTGGTTCAGACTCATTACGTTGCTGAAGCACAGCGACACTAATGACAGCTCTTTTAAAATGTAGAGCTAAGCACTGAGAGGGGCCAATGCCCTTAACTATGTATATTTCATACAAAGGCCTGTAAAGAGGGTAAAGCTGCAGCGTGTTGAGGGGTTTGTCTCAAAACAGAGGCAGAACAATGTGATGGGGTTTCAGGGCAAAAAGAACCTTTGATCTTGATTGTTTCTTTTTGAAAGCCTTCAGTCTGTGATGTTGGGCCCACACACAATGTCTACTACATACATCCAGCGGCACACTGATACAATTGCCGGACGGTGCAGATCTCAATGGACTTGGGAAAGTGGCTTTAGCTGCCACAGGCTTGGATTGATGTGCCCTCTCAAATTATCAAGACAACATAAAAATAATCGATGAATTTTGTAAATAAAATTTCTCAATTTATTTATCGTTATCATTCTCCTGCTCTTGTGAGGAGAAAGGCAGAAGACAAACTTAAAACTTTTGGAGATAATTAGGGTGAGGTTACAAAATAACCTCGACTAGTCTGGAGTCAAAGTCTAGGCAAGATGAGCCTGTCCCTGATTGATGTGAGAGAAGTAATGCTGTCATGAAGACCATCTTAAGACTCAGAAACTGGAAAGGCGCTGACTTCAGAGGTTCAAAACCCCTCAAGTCCTAAAGACTGATCCCACAAAGGGACTGTGGCTCTAGTGGGAGGCCTTAACCGCTTGGCTCCTTGAATAAAGTGGGAGACTAGAGACTCCATCATTCAGAGTGTGTAAAGCAGAAATAGCGGCCACATAGGCTCTGAGAGTATTAGAGTGTATGCCTGAGGAGGGTTTAATATGCAGAAACTCCACTGAAACAATCTGGTAGTAAACTGAGTCTGCACCAGGCCTCAAAAGCACGCCATCTAAGGGTGTAATGTCTTCTGGTAGAGGGAGCTCTAGCACTTAGAATAGTCTCGACTACTCCAGCTGGAAGTCCAGCATTCCTCAATTGGTCCCCCTCGGGCCAGACATAAAGGTTCCAGAACTCTGACCTGGGATGAAACACTATCCCCTGTGTCTGAGAAAATAAGGTCCCTCCTGATCCAAATCGCCCACGGCGAGCTATTGAAAGAGAGATATTGGGTCTGAGTACCATATTCTGGTCGGCCAATGAGGTGCCACGAGTAAGAGGTAAGACCCCTGTTGGTGGAACTTAGCTAGGACCCCTGGAAGCAGGGCAATTGGGGGAAAAGTGTACAGACACAGTCTGGGCCACACATGGACTATCGCGTCCAGACCCAGGGGAGCTGGAGAAGTAGAGGGAACAATGTGCTGTCTCCTGTGAAGGGTCACCTCTGCTTTGTAAAATATGTCCCAGATTTGAGTGACTGTGTCGGGTTGGAAATTCTAGTCCCTCTGAGGCACAGCCTTTCTGGACAGTAGGTCCGCCCCCACATTCATGCGCCCATAAAAATAAATTGCCCTGAGGAACAGATACTTGTCCTGAGCCCAAAGCACCATGCTTGTTCAAGTGGCCCTGGTGATTTATGTAAGAGACTTCCACAGTGTTGTCCACTTTTACTAGGACATGGTAGACCCTTAGCTAGCATGTGCTAGCACAGGGGCCGCGAGCCGCCGCAAGTCTTAACGGTGCCGAATCGCCTGGAAAGCAGAACCGGGATCCACCTGTTCCGGCAAAAGAGCACGGGACCAGGGAGACACTGATCCCTGCTTCTCCACCAGATCAACAAGAGAGCCACAGGAGGTGACGTAGACTTGTCACACGAAAGGCTGAGGTTAGTTACACACAACACAATGAGGTTCTGAAGACAAAGAAACCTAAAGATGCTTCCGCATCAGGTACTTTTACAGCCTCTGGTGGGCTCACACCCAGCTGCGTTCTCACGCAGGTTTGGTAGCTCAAGCTGCGTCACCAACTGAGGTTATTTAGGACAACTCTTGGCGTGTTTGACACACGTGCTTAAACAACCAGTCACACAAATAATGCTCCCCATAGCACATTTCTACGCAGCATCGAGTGTAGGGAACTCCAAAATCATGAAGCTTTTATGTGAAAAAGTTGACTCCTTTCATATTGGGATTTTAAGTTGTGTGTGTGCGGACACTAGTCAGTACTTCATCCAATCACAACACAAGTTTCTGACAGAAGGCACCTCCCTTTTGCAAACGCTTTTAACAGAAGTCCTACCAGATGGTTCTGTGAAAAAGACTGTTCGGTGAGCAGTTCTTTTTGGTGGAGTCAGGTTACATATTGGTATTTTAAATTGTAATGAGTCATTCTGTTCACAAACAGAACATCCTTGGACATTGCCTAGATGTAGTCTATGAGAGCTGTGGCATTGATTAGTTCAGATTAGCAAGACATCAATAAGGAATCAATCTGAAATAATGTGATAAAACAATCTGGCTCGTGAACCAGCCCAACAACACAATGGCACATAAGATGGCACAATTATCTTAACAGAACTTTACAACAAGGAAAAACGACAGCAGAATCTGGTGGAAAAGGTTTATTGTATCACACAAAAAAAAGAACCATGTCCCAGTTCAACAACAACTGCAGATACAAAGAGACCTAATAACCCACTCTCTACCCTCACGTTGTCTTCACGAGGCCCTCTAGTCATACTCCAACATTTTTTATTGTTTTTAGCTTCTCTAAGATAATGCATGCTAATGAAATATAAAAACATTTAATGATCAAACTGTATTTTTATGTAAAAAACAACTAAATACAAATTTCTCATGATTCAGGAAGTGATTAATAAATCATTACACAAGCCTATAACAAAAAATGTATTGAGTACAACCCTAATATGATATTCAGTAATGTTTCTTACATCATCAAAGAAACATTGATTGAAATATAATGTGATTAACTTG